>PXIH01S0001035.1:2935-16446 GCA_003024985.2 Euperipatoides rowelli
AGAGATAGAGATAGAGATAGAGATAGAGATAGAGATAGAGATAGAGATAGAGATAGAGATATAGAGATAGATATAGAGATAGAGATAGAGATATTGAGATAGAGATATAGAGATATATACAAAGAGTTATTATAGAGTTAGAGATAGTATAGATACATATACAAATATACAGTAGATATATAGTGTATAGTCATCATTTTTAGCTGTCTAAAGTATTAGCATCAATAAAATTCTAATATAAAGTCAGGAAGTTATAATATTAAACATTTCTTAACTGCAGTATTATAGGCTTTCTAAATATGATTTGTCTCATTGGAAGACTACTTGATATTCCTGATAAAAACTTATAATTACTTGAAAAAATGTTTCTTCTTATTAGAATCATTTTATTTTTATACACATGTGGTACTAACGAATAATTGAAGTCAAGATTTCTATAATAATTAATCAATTGACTAATTTAAAAACAAAACTTTAAGAAAAAAAGTTTTTTCGTAAATATATATTTCCTCGTATAATTAGGCCAAACGGATTTTTATATATTTTTTAATTATTGAGTCTCACTTTAGACTCTGATTGTGTCAAAGTGTTTGAGCATGTTATGTTCGTATTTGTATTTAAAATATTTTGTGAGGTATTATTATGTTGATCAGGTCAACTGAAATGAAGTTGACAAAAGAAAAATTAATTTTAGTTATAATTAAAGTTAACCTGAATAGTTTTTCATAAAAGGAATGTTCCGTTCAATATTTATTCAATTCTGGATTTGTTTTGTCATTGCTATAGAAAATAGTTGTAAAAATAATGTTTTAGTAATGTGGACAATGTTGTTTTTGTGTGGGATTTTATGAAAAAAATTCTAATTAAAGAGAAAAGTTAACAGTGTAAAGATAAATATAAAATCATTGTTTGATAGATGAGGGGAGGTTGGGGTAGTTTATTAAAAATGTAGTATCATTTATTTAGTGGATCTTTTTTTTTTTTTTTTAATTCCAAATTCTCAGACTTTTTAACAATTTACAAATTAATATCCAGTCATTACTATTTATTTATTCAATAGGCCTCAGAATAGCCATAGTGTATTGTGCACAAAGGTGGTATAAATATTCTAATTAAGACTACAAATATGGTATTGAAGATCTTCTTCTCTTATGTCAGTGTTCTTGGGTAGTAGAAGTTGGTACGCGAATCTCACATTTAGATATACTTTATTACCGCAGAATAACAATATTCCATAAATGATATAAGGCATACACAAGTAAAATATAAGAACTGAGACATCTGTCTCTGGATTTAAACCCATCCTCAAGAGCAGACAATAATTTCTAAAATGAAATGAAAAACATATACCCAAAATAATACATAAAATATTTACAGAAATCATTATTTACAAAATAATGTAATAAAAACGTGAAAAGATTTATTATATTATTTTGTAAACGATTATTTCTATAAAATATCTTTTAGATATTATTTTGACTATATTTTCTTGTCATTTTAGAAATCGTTGTATGTCCTTGATGATGGGTTTAAATCCTGAGCAAGATGTCTCGGCTCTTAGAATTTTATTTGTTTATGCCTTACATCATTATGGAATATTGTTATGCTGCAGTAATAAAGTGTATATAAATATGAGATAATTGTACTGACTTCGTCAATACGGCATATTATATACCCGGATGTAATAGCAAGACTGCATATAAGTTTCTACATATATATATATTGTAAATAGTTTGTAAATACTCATTTCTTTTCTGTTTTGACCTCCTATGTTTCTCTGATGAAAATTAGACCTTTTTTTTTCTCACCCTGTTTTTGCTGATGAGATGGTTTTAAATGAATTCTAATATTTTACATATTGTGGATTCTTGTTTTAATCCTGTGCCATTAATATGTACCCACATGAGTTCAGAGTTTTTAATCATTATAGTTCTTTGGTCAACCCTATCTCTTCAACTATTTTATTAGGTGGCTTTGTTTTTATGATCCTCTTTATTGCATTGGATTACATTGTTGTATTTTTGCTGATGTTTACTCAGAGGACTTGGGCAGATTACGAATTACATGCACAAAGGCGATGGTGTCATTACATCCACCTAATATCATCTATTTACATAAATAGCAAACAACTACCTCATTACTCCAAACTCTTTATTTCATCTTTCCACTTTCATTTCTTATAATGTTCCTTGCTTGTCTTTGGCCACAGCATTACACAATACACATGGTTGAGTTTGTTAAACGTTATGGTAATGAATCAGTGTTTAAAATACTGCAAACGTCAAGTTTCCATTCCTAAATTTATGTGCCTATAAAGTTTATCTCCAATGGACTATCTATGTTTGAGATCAAATCAAGTGATTGGAACTGTAGTTTTTCCTTTTTTTGTGTGTTTCTTTCAAATTTCAATGTATTTAATCTCAACAATCAACACTCTATAATAATAATAGTATAGTAAATAAAAATTTATAGTATTAGAACATAGATTATGTACCCAATATGTACCTATGATTTTTACTACAGCTGTCTGGTTAATTTTGTGATGGCTAAATCAGATTATCAAGTATTTGAATAAATCGGTGGAATTTAATTCAATACGTTATAATGCTATCCCAGTCTGTTAACATTGAGATGTTCTATATGTATATGACTTTATTGAATCCCAGACAAAAATTGAGCAGTGTAGAAAGCCTAATGAACAAATTTCTCATTTCTTAAGACCACTTAGCCAAGCCAATGTATTTTTTTCCCCTTAGGGTAAGCAGGCTAATATTCAAATTATTAATAGTAGCTTTGTGGAATAATACCATGTTCAATAAAATCATTAAAAAAGGTATAATTCTTTAATTATAATTTGATTTATTCCACATTACCCCATATGGGATAATATGGAAACACTTGATTTATTAGAAACTTTGTAATGGACAATTCAAGAGCAATTACAATATTCTTCCCAAGATTTACACTAGAGGGCATTCATAGTCAAACTCAGGAAATATGTAAATCAGATTCTAGCAGTGATGTCCAACACAGTCGCCACTCGCCACATGTGCGGAGTGGGTTATATGCATGTGGCGAATGTGGCATTGCCACTGAAATATGAAATTTGAATTTAATTCCTAAAGGCTACGACGTTGTAAAAAGAATGTTTTTTTTTTATTTAAAAACAAACAAAATTTTAATTATAGTAGGCATTTTTTGAGTTGCGTTTTCTCATTTACATGATTTTAAATTTAGTTTCATGTATGGTTTGTTGCAATAAGCAACTAACGTGCAATTTTTAATATTACATATTATTATTTTGAATTTATATTAAAAATGTTTCACTGTAAAAAATGGATAAATATTTAAAACGACATTCCGATACCGATAATCCAGATAGGCAACAAGAAGCAACTGGTATATAAAAAATTATTATAAAACATGTTTTTATTAATTTCTTTTAATGTGGCGAATGAAATTTGCTAAAATGACGATTGTGGCTACAATCAAATTTCTGTTGGACACCGCTGTTCTATGGCACCCAGGTACATCAGTCCCATTATAAACTTGATTTATTTTCTTAGATCTTTTCTAGCTAAGGTACAGTAGATTCTAATTTTGGATATCCCATGTGCAGTATTTTATTTTAATCTAATTTATGGATACCGGTATATACTTTTGGTAAAAATTAAGATAATATGACATAAGTATTGTAACTTTTTTTTTTTTTTTAAAGAATTAAAAAAAAAAAATTGAATTTCATTTCTAACAGTTTTTTTTTTTTCCATCATGCAAGTTTTTATGAAAGTTATACTTTTTGTTTCTTTTCAAGAATAAAATAAATAATGATTTTATCTTCATGTGTCTTTTCAAACATATAGATTTATTTTACATATATTATTTATTCATGCATTCATAAACAGATTTATTGATATATATTTTTTATTATTATTATAAAAATTCGTGTTTCCCATAGAAATAAAATTCACAAATAAAATAAATGAAAAAAAAAAATTTAGTGTTAAGCTGAATTTTTATCAATTCTCTTCCAACTTTTTTTTACCTATTTAGTTTAATTTCAATTATTCCCTTTCCTATCTATTGTAAAATAATATCCCATGTGTTCACCCATCTGTTGACAAATAGATTTCAGTTTAACACATTTACCTTTTAATTTATGTTTGATCTTTGTTACTACCATAAAATGAGTATTTGAATCCAGGTTAAACCAAATCGAATTATCAGTTTTAATTTAATCATATTTTCTGCCCTTCTTTGTATATATATATATATTTCTTCTTTTTTTTTTCTCTCTTTATTTTTTTCTCTTTCATTTTCTTTAAGTAATTCTTTCTGCTTAGTTTTATTATATATTGTTTTTTACTTCAATTTTTTTTCTTTAATGCATTTCTCTGTTTTCTAGCTATGACTTTTTCCAACTACTTATCATTTGCTCATTTTCCTTTTATGTTATTTATATTTTCCTTTTATCATTTTTCAACTTTTTTAACATTTAATACCTTTTATTTTTCGTTTCTTTTGCCTTGTTTTTATTCTATGTTTTTTATATCTAACCTTGTTCTTTATTTTATTTATTTTTTACTATCATTTATTTATTTTTATTTATACCCCCCTCACTTATATTTTATTAGTTATTTTTTTCTATTTCATTTTGTGTTGTTTTATTTATCATAGTAGTAGGGCAAAAAATGGTGCTTCTGCTTCACTGACCAATCAGAATTGAGCATCCACAATGCAATGCAACAACAATTTAGCTTCCATTTTTAATATTTTTATTCTTATTTTTATTGATTCTATATTGATTGTTTTTATATTCAAAATCATATTTTTTTATGATTTATTAATTTTATTTATAGAATTTGGTATACATACATCTTTGATAAAATATTTACATTTGTATGCATTTAATAAATTATTTATCTTTGCATTAGAAGATTCCCCTTCTCATCATAACAATAAAGTCTAACAAATGATTTCATTTTAATTGTTTTAACCATCGTGAATGTGCACCATTTTCTGATTCTGCAGCGAATAAAAGCAGTTCTGCTGCAGACGATACATAATCCATCATTTTATTTAATCAATTTGTAGTTAGTAATTAACGTTATATGATGATAACATCTAATGTTTGAGAAGTGACATCTTCCTTTATTTCAACCCTTCAGAATGCAATAAGAGAGGATATTTTATATTAGATATCAATAACAAGATATTTGATACTTAGGCCCCATTAGCATGGTTGAACCACGTCTTAACCACGGTTAAGGATTTTGTGTTGGGTGTTAATGTTATTGACGGCTCAGCCAGGTTTGGCCATGCGAACACATTCACGACTCAACCGTGGATAAATTTGTAAATAACAGGAACCGGAAATAATAATAAAAAAACGATCATTCCCCTCATCCATAGAGCTTATTAATATGGTGCCTTTAACAAAACAATCTATCAAAGATAATTTTAATTTTATCTATTTGGAGATATTATATTTTGCAAAATCAATACCATTTAACCTTCGAGCGTGCACGCCAAAATTTTTAACATGAGTAGATTGTCGTAATTTTTACGTCTCGGAGAATCCTATGTATTAAAATGCAATAACTACAAGAACTTTTAAATATGACTTACAATGAAATTATTTCTTACATCTGTTCTATATTTTGTTAAAGTTTTTACTTTTTTTTATTCAGTTTAGATTTTTTAATACTAATTTAAAATTATATCATAAATTCCTACAATTAAAACAAATCTACAAATGCTAATATGTGAAAGAAAATTTGAAAAATTAGTAATTTTTAAATCCATTTTATGGATTTTATCTTTGTCATTTTCTTTAGTAACAAATAAAGTTTGCTTGAAAAAAAAATTGCCGTCATGTAAATAACAAAATTATATAATGTTAATATCATTACATAATTTTGTGATATAGGCTATGTTTGCTTTCTACAATATTTGCGGCACATTTTTTTTTTTTTTTTCAAGCAAACTTTATTTGCTACTAAAGAAAATTTACAAAGATAAAAGCTATAAATGGGATGAAAAATTGCTAATTTTACAAATTATGAATAATTCAGACTAGATATATAGGTAGACTATAAGTAGTCTAATAGTCTACCTGTATATTGTAATTAATAATCTGAATTATTCATTTTTCTACATTCTAAATAAAGTATTTCTGTTTGTGAGTGTCATTTGCAGTAAATAAATTATATTGATTGCATTTCATAGAAGCTCACATTCTTTTCTTTTCCATTATACAATAATACGGGGAAAAAAATCGTAAAAGGTTAAAAGCTACTTTCCGACATTTTGAAAGCAAAAAAAAATATGTAATATTGCAGGCATAATAACAAAACACTAACATGGCTCAACCAGGGGTGAGACAGGATCAGGTTCACATGGACATTGATTAAGACTCAACCACAGATCAACCAGTAACAAGGATGGCTCAACCATGGTTGATCCACGGATGAAAATGTCCGTATGAATGATACTATCTGCGGCTTAACCATGGTTGAGCCACGTATAAAGTATCCTTGTGAATAGACTTAGATATCAACATATTATTCTTTAAATATTTAACTATCCTTAAGATTATCATTTGGGTAATGATAACTACAATTAATAATTATTTGACCTTTATTTAATTGAATTTACGTTTATATATCTATTGGTTACTAGTCAAAATATACCAGTAAATTCTAATCTTTTGTCTTTCAGTCACTGTTGGGTCACTTCTACAGAGTTACAGATATTACACTTAACTAGACCATTGAAAAATAGAGATATTAAATTTGGTTTCAAGCCAAAGTTTTTCAAGCAGATTCGCTTTAAGAAATTGATTGTCAGTTATCCAGAATTTGGATATGATTAATTATAGATGAGTAAATGGATTGGCTTTTGTGTTTTCAAAAATTTAAATGCATCTATTTGTCCAAATAGATAATGATAAGACACTGCTATGTACCAGCTGGTTGGTTAATATCATGCATTGAAATGTCTGCTCACCCTGCCATCTTAAACTAGGGGAAATAATTTATTGTACCATCCTCCATCTATAGTTATGGTATCCCATTATACATTTTTTTATATAGAAGGTCTGATGCATTATTTCACTAATGGAAGCTTTTCTTTCTGTCCACCCAAGACTTTCTAAGTGGCTAAAGGATTTTTTTTTTCAAGTCAGCCTAGTGTTCTTAATGTTTTGATTTAAAGACTAGTATGGAGCAAGATATTTCTCATTAAGTTTGCTTTTATAACCCATGCAAGGCAGTATTAGTTATTGGAACTGAAACTTACCTAAAAGTGGACACACACTGTCAAAACATTCCTGACGCTGAAAAATAATTTGCAAGACAAATTTAACACACTGGACAAATATTTTTCTTGAAATTAACCGAAAGAATTGATTTGTATGTTTTGTGTATATTGACAAATCCTCTCTCAACTCTATTACTTAAAATTTGTTCTATTATTTTTTTCTGATGAAATATGTATTGTAGAGTTAATATCTACGTAAAAATAAGTAAATTTATTTTTAAAAAATGCTTTATTCGAAGTTTTTTTCTCTTAATCATTTTAAAAATGTCTTGAATCTTTATTTTTGATCTAATCCATTATTTAATTATATCTCATAGAATGCTAAAGTATAATTGATTTATTTTACTGTTAACTAAACTAAACTAAATAATTTGGTAATTGTGGTGGTTAGATGAACACATTCGGTCAAGGGTGTTTTCAGACAATTAATGTTACTCCTACATAAAGTCATTTATCTGAGCTGTTGCCATCATCTCCATTATTCAATTCTTGTTGGTATCGTAAAAAGTAACCACAGAAGGGGAATGGAATGCTTAGAGCCAACTACAGTAGCAGGTTCACTTTGAAGGTAACCAGCCCTTAATGGTGATTTCCAACATCATGTTAGTCTAAAATTATTTGTGAATCAAAACCAAGTCACACCCATCAGTTAAGAATTTTTAATTATTTGATATAGGCAATATTGATTTTGTAGACATAATTTAACCGGGTATCTTTAAGAACAAATATTTTCATGAGTATGCTATTCATAAATGGAATCCACATTTGTGCTTGCAGGTCACCACGTTTAGTGATTCATGTTTCACATCATCAATGATTGGCTGCAAGTATAGTTCCAGTCTACTTCTGAGATTTACCAGAGAATTATCTTTCACATCAGTTTTTCTATAGAATGTTTGACACGCATGAGAGAATTTATCGCAAGAATCTAATTCTCAGAAAATTTACCATCAGTATGTGTTCATCTTAAGGACTATTCCCTTTCTTTCCACTGTCTATTCCAAGTTTTCATTAAAGTAAATCCTATCACTAGATGTCACTGGTTTAGTTTGCAATTCACTAAAGTGTTAAATATTAAGAAGAAATCAAAGGTTTGTGATATGAATGGAATAATGTTATTTTATAGAAAGGAACATAAGATGGTCATATAACATGTTACCACATAGAATATAATAAATATTCAAGTTTAAATTTTGTAATGTCCAAATTTGTTGTTCATTCTATCATCCTTTTAAATATTTTTTTATTATTTAGCATATTTTTAAAGCATCCATTTTCATTTATGCTTTTAAGAATGATGCAGTATGCTCTGTCTTCAGACCCTATTATGAAGACATATCTTCTTTACTCTTCCAAAATCTCTAGATGTTTTCCTTACTATGGACCTTCAGTCCATAGCTAAATTTGAAGAGAAAAAGCATGATTTAAAAAAAATATATATTCACTAGAATACACAATTAATATATGTCATTGTGTACAATACAGTAATCTTGTATTGTGTACTATGACATATAGTATATGTCATATACTATATGTCATAGTTGGGAGTTTCCGGATTCGGATCAGTGTCCAGCTTAACCGCCAGAGCACCGAGTCAGAACATTAATCTTGTATTGTATACTATGACATATAGTATATGTCATATACTATATGTCATAGTTGGGAGTTTCCGTATTCGGACCAGTGTCCAGCTTAACCGCCAGAGCGCCGAGTCAGAACATTGTTACTGACTCGACTAGACCTGCAGGCCTAAGCATGATTTTTTTTTGGTATTTTGAATGTTACATCCTATTTCTATTTAGTCCATCTGAAAATAAACTTTCTAAAAAAGAGTGTGGATGTATTTTATCATTGTAAGGCATGATCTTAAACTTGTGGATGATCCTAAACTGTTAATACTTATTAGTTCTTCTTGTGAGATCTTCTTTTACATAGACATCTAAAGATCATTAATGACATGTTAAATGTAGCTTATAACTCTGTTACTCGTGTTTACCTCTTAAATGATCTTCCACTTTTATCAATTTATACTTGCGTAGATCTTGGAATCATAGAGACTCTAGGTTCACTTTTTATTTAGATCTCGTGGTAAAAAAATATGACCTGGAATTTTTTCAGGATCCATATGGTTTTTCAATTATAACTTTAGACATATTCCAAACTATACATTGTTTATGTACAGCAATTTGTTGTTCTGATGTAATAATCTTTATTTGTAAAAAAAAAAAAAGGATATTTTAGGCTAGAGAGAATTTTCCACAAATTAATTAAATATATTCTGAGTTTGCGTTATATAGCTTCATAGAGTAGTTAAAACTCCTTTATGATCTGATTTCTCTCTTGATAGATATCAGATAATTAACATCTTGAGAAATTGCTAAGGTGGATTTGATTTAAATGTTCAAATTTAAAGTGTAAAAACAAATTGTTGAAAATTCACTTAATGATTTATTCTAGTAAAATGATTACATGGTTACCATTTTATTGTCTATTAAATATAGATCATCTCAGTTCAATAAATCTTTCTTTGTTTGATATTTCAATTTTTGGAATCTTATTTCTGATATTGTAATTTTGTTCTTCCTAAATTCAGGATTGTCATCTCCCTTTACTCTGACTTCTATTTTAATTCTTTGACTTATGTGTAATTGGTTTTCTACCATTATAATTTATATTTAATCAAAATGAAGTTGATAATGATAATGATTAAAATAGTTGTGATGATAGTGGCAATAATAATGATTATAATATTGATAATTATAGTGAAAATGATAGTGATGAGGATGAAAGAAATTATAATGCTGCTGATGATATTGTTGGTGATGATTATAGTGAAGATATGGTGATGATGAGGGTAATGATAATGCTTGTGGTTAGTTTTTTATAGTCATGATGATGAGGAGGAGGATAATGATAATGTTGTTGGTGATAGAAATGATGATGGCATGATGGTAATATAAGGATAATGATGGTAATGACGATGATGAATTTCATAATGATACAATTATAATGATGAAAAGATTATATAATTATAATGATGAAAATGATGGTGATGATTATAGTGAAGATGATGATGAGAGTAATGATAATGTTGAATAAGATCATGTTGATAATGATGATTATAGTAATGTGTCGAGACTAAGGATAATTCTGATTATGATAATGCTGGTGATGATGATAGGGATGAGGATGAGAGTAATGATAATGTTGATGATAATGGTGATGGTGATGATTTTAGGGATGATGATGTGGTGCTGTTTATGGTAATGATGATTATGATAATGAATTTCCTGATGAGAATATGATTATAATGATGATGATTACAGATAAAATAATATTATATTGAGGTAATAATATTGATGATAATGCTAGTGATGATTTTTCTGGTGATTATAGTTATTAAGGTGATGATGACGATGATGACGGTAATGTTGATGGTGATAATGATGGGATAATGATGATGGTGATTATTATACTGATTATACTGATGGTGATATAGATGATAATGATAATATGATTACAATGACAATGGTGTTATGATGATGGGGATAATGACAATGATGGTGATGTTGATCCTAACGCTGATGATGCTGAATTTATGATGATAATATGCTTATAATGTGATATTAATATAAATTGTAAAGCTTTCTCTAGTTAGGTTTCATTAATTATAATTAATTGGATATTTAATCTAATCACTGCTGATATGCCTTCATGAATTTTCTAGAGGAATAATTGCTTTTTTTTTTAATCTATCAAATAATAATTTTCTATTTATGAACTTTTTTATTTATTATTATTGAATGTCAAGTCTATTTTCATTTATAAAATAATTATTGGAAAAGAAAATCTGAAAATATTTGACATAATTAAAAAAAATATTTTTTAAATATTGGAATTGATATTTTGATAAGCTTCTTTAAGTAGAAAAAAAAAAGTTTTACTTGTGGATAAAAGTTACAAGTTTTATTAGCTCTATATTGTATAATTAAAAAATCTATTTGACTTCGTGTTTATTTTTTAAAATTAAAGTTTCTTTAAATTACAAAAATGATACCAAATAAAAACATGAATAGCAGA
This sequence comes from Euperipatoides rowelli, assembly GCA_003024985.2. Lineage (NCBI taxonomy): Eukaryota > Metazoa > Onychophora > Udeonychophora > Euonychophora > Peripatopsidae > Euperipatoides > Euperipatoides rowelli. Next base: position 14,336 of record PXIH01S0001035.1, read on the forward strand.
GGGTATATGGGTGATATTAGCAACAGCATGTTTTTAAGTACCTCAACTGATAAAAATAGAAAATCAATATTTTACCATTTTTATTTAAATGAATACAAACTGAGAGCATACAGAATATTATTTGATAGAATATTACACTTTGGTATTAATCTATTGTAAAAATATTAAGTCAATCCAGTCTACTAATCTATAAAGTCAGAATGATGGAGAGAAGGTTAAAATCAGGACAAAAAGAAATCCAAAATATTTAACAAGGAAGCATCTTCAGACAGCAAGACCTCAGACACCAAAAGCAAAGAAAGGCTAGATAAAAAATAAAAATTGAAGTTCAAGAGGGAGTCATGGGTGGGATGTTGAGGCAAAAGCCCAACAAGATTGACAAACAAAATTACTACAGTTAAACTAGATCAAAGGAGTGAAACAACAGGCATGATCAGGACCAAACATAAGATTGGAAAGCTTTAGGAAATAGGAAAAAAAGCGGCCAGACAGATAATAAAAAAAACAAGAAAAAATAATCAATGTGCAAAAATAAAAAGAAACAAGAAAAAGGAATCAAATTATCAATGAAGTCAACTATATAAATGGTTTACTAAATGTTCTTTAAATGTCTAGTGATTTGTGCCATTGTAATGTCTAGTGATTTGTGATGTTGTAATGTCATGTGATGTGCTCTACAGGTTTAGTGTGACTGAGTGAGCCATAGAGTTCGTCCATAACCTGGTCGGTATACTGTATATCCTTTAATACTAGGATTTGATTACCGTCATGGGCTTGGTCGTATAATTTTTTGAAAATTTAGATTAATAGGAGCCCCAAAGTTTGATCCCTTTATGTAAAGCAAACTCAGTTATTAACTTGCTCAGGATCAGACAAGAGTGAATACCTTTTACCTTTCTCTTTCTATAGCAATCATAGGCATATCATGAAGTTGTTAAACAGCCTTTTTTTAATACTATCAAAATAAAATTAATATAGATGTTTAAAAATTATTTGATTTTTAAACCCAAAAAATATATTTAATACCAAACACAATATAATTGACAATATATTTAGTCCAAACAATTTAATTTGCATTTGTCATTGATAATGCCACCTAACATTAATCACTAAGCAAAACAAAATTTCACAAAAGTAACACTCAAGACCCTCTGCCGCCATACTAGTATAGAAGAGAGTCTTGAACTGAATGCGGTTAAGATGAACATGGCTAAGAACAAAAATGCCTAATGAACGAACATGCCTAATAAACTAACAACATGCCTAATGAAAGGAGGCTAAATGCTGTTTCATCGGACATACCTAATAAGCAGAGGTGGGATTTTGGAAGTTTCTTTCTCTTAATATAAGTTTAATTTTTCAGCGTTTAATCTATAATTCTTTTTAAAAAATAAATTGTCTCGATTTGCAGTTATTTTTCAACAAATAGCTTATGTGGATTGATAAGAACTTATCATTACTCGTAAATATCAATCCAAATCAATCAATAACTTTAATTAAACCTATTAGAAAATAATTTTAATAAATTTGAATTAAATTAAAGCAGAAAAAAATACTCTTAAGAAAGATTGCTTTTTACTTGTACGAATCAGCGACGCTGGAAAGTCAAGTCATTCATCAAGACCTCTTGACCATGCTCCAAAGGGCGTTTAATCTATAATTTTTATCCTTTCTTATAAAATATTTTTAAAATTCACATTAAAAACCAACAAAGCATGGCAGGGCTCAGACCTTATGGCTAAATTCACCACTGTACATCAGGCAATGATTTCCCCCATATTTTAATGCCCCTGGAAAACAAAGTATTAAAAATGAAAACAGGGTCCGTGCTTTTTAACCTATCAGGTTAAAGCTTGCTATATGATTGGTACTTTTTGAACCAATCAGATCACTCCCTGCTTAGCTCTGAATCCATCACACCCTTTTGTCAACTCAGTTTTAAAGATTTCTAATATGGTAACTAGATAGGGTTTTAAACCCTATATTTAAAATATTTAAGAGATCGTCATCATTTTGGATAAATTAAAAAATTATAAAAAAAAAATTGAAAAAATTTTTGGTGGCCATCTTGGATTTTGGGCATTATGGGCAATGTGTCCATTCCACAATTT
>PXIH01S0001037.1:39932-52315 GCA_003024985.2 Euperipatoides rowelli
AATCGATTTTTCAGTCATAATTTGATGTCTTCGAGGATCCTGTCCCCTTAACACAGGAATATAAACTGGTGTTATATGACTCATTGAAGAACAGTTACATCTACCATGTCATTGATTGGTTTATCAAATACATGCCAATGAGTTGTCTCTTCTTCCATTTATTGAAAATATGAGATGGTCACACAACCAGGACCTTACTCCTAGTCTAATCCAAGAGAAAAAAATACTTATAGAATGTGAGAAATTGCCAGAAGTTAATTTTAATGTATCCCCCAACTAACATGCCACCTATTACCACCAATATAGATCTATCAAAGACCAGAATTATTTGCTGCAAATATGTGAAGCGGTCATAAGTGGAAAATCATCTGAAGCACTTGCACACAAAAATCCAGGAAAATTATCACCGCCAGATGGTTGACCATTGGAACAGTATCTAATTATATACTGTAGCTCTACTAAAAATCCTGAAAGTAAAATAAAGATTCTGGCCCAATTCATGGTAAAGGTCTACCCTCCAATAAGATTTACATACACTGACACCTATCTGTGTGAAAAATGGACCAGAAAACATTATGTAAATAATTTAGATATATCTTGCTGCTCCAAGTAAGTGAATGAAATAATTGGTCCAGGTTTACAATGCAACAGTTATTTTGCTCATCCAGAAAACATGCTAATTGAAATTTTTTTTAATGAATTCCTCCCCCCCCCCCTCATGTCGGACAACTAGGTCTAAAATGAATTTTTAAAATCTGCACTAAAACCAGTAATAACATCAGCATATTTGAGGACACCTCTGTAAGATTTTTGCAGAGAAGATATTGATCTGATATCCTGGCAAGACTGTGATGTGACAGAACCTCCATTGACAAAAATAATCTTACTATTAAGCAAATATAAAATATAATAAGGATGGACAATCCTGGAAAACATTCACACTCAAGCAATTGAGAATTTGAATTGCGGCATGGATGATCATAACAAAGTTCCATTCTCTTGAAGAAACTATGCCTAGATTTACATCAAAATTAGATTTTATGAGCCATGCTAAGTGAAAAGCCAATTACTCAACACACCTAATTTTTATATATCAATTTGATTTCAATTCAATTGATTCAGTAATATTTTTGTAAAAGAATCATTTTATATGATTAAAGTTCTTTTTTAATGTTTGTTTAATACAAATCGAATATTGGGTGAGCACTTGTATATTTTTTTTCTCCCACATGAACTAGAACAGTGAAATCACAGCTGTTAAATATTTTAAAATTGACCTATGGGCTATGGCTTGAAAATAAGTTGTGTTTTTGAGCCTAAACCTCGTCTTTGCATTAATGTTTAGAGCCCGGTGAACACCTCAAAATTTTGATCTATTAACAAAATTTTGTAGCCTAGGGCTTATTTTTATTCCAGTTGACAAGTTAGAAAAAAGTCTTTTACAATATATCCACCCTAATATTCATACTGTATACAGTATAATTTAAAAATAAAAATACCATAGTTTATTCTAGATAGACACCGAATACTATAATTTACATAACTAAATCCAATTTTATTTGTTATTACCAATATGTTTTTAAATAAGTACAGATAGTAAGTAAGAGCATTGAACCTATCTTCGATATTGAATTTCTGGGATAACTAGGTGGAACTTCTAAAAATGGGTAGGTTTGCCAAAAATTTTAGCAATTTGTAGATATTTGAGAAAATGCCATAAGTGCACAGTGGGGTAATATATTGTACATTTTGGAATATAGGTTACTGTTGATGTATATGGAATATAGGTTACTGTTAATTTACATGTCTTTGGAATTACACAAATTTAGTATTACCGCTCTTATAATTGTTTGTTTGAAATAACATAGTTTACAAATTTTATCAGGAGAGGTATCTATTTTCTATTCTTGCACAAATGTCATAGCATGAGAGATATTAATTCATATGTCTTTCATTCGTTTTAGTCGTAAAAAAATAAATTTCCTTATTTTAGAATAAGAATAAGACAATGAAAGCTGTCAAAATTGAGAAAGTAATTTTAAAAGTTTCTGTTAATGTTATGAAAGTGTGGGAAGATCAATTCATTTATTACACAATACTTAAAATCTTTATATGTTTGCACATTAGATTCACATCTATAGTAGAATAAAATAAAAGTTTTTTTTTTCCAGTTTCACTTTCCTAAACTTTACATTTTTATTAATTGCTATAGAAAAATAATGTTTAATTTACAGGGTTTTGATTTCCTAGAACATAGTCCCAGCATAAATCAAGATTTAAATGTCTGTTTATTGCAAATAAGTAAATTTTCTCTGTTGTAGCTTAAATTTATTCTACCAGTCATACAAGTATTTAAAGAACAGCATTTTAAAATAGTTTTCATTTCCATATGGATTTCTGCCAGAAATTAAAATGCTTTTAAACAATCGAATATTAGTTGTGTCTACAGTTTATTAAATGAACCATAATAAAATTAATCTTCGAACACATGGATGACAGTGAGCACGGCGGGTGAGAAAACGGTATTATCACCACCTTAATTCTGCCCGCTTGAAAACTTTAAAATCTGTCAGCATGGTCGAGCGCCGCCTCAGCAGATGAGTGATGAAACAGCCACAGTAGTCGTATTTCACTGATGGACGGCGACGACTTTATGCTACGCCTCTGGCTTTTCCTCGCAAAGTCAGACTAGAATCAAGCTCAACAGGGTCTTCTTTCCCTGCCGATTCCACCAAGCTTGTTCCCTTGGCTGTGATTTCGCTAGATAGTAGATAGGGACAATGGGAATATCTACTTCCCTATCCTTCCTGCTTACATTTCTGGGACAATGAAATTTAATGGCATCTTAAAATTATTAAAGCTGGTGATTGTTTTTTTAATATTTCTTATTCTCAAAATAAATAAAAATAAATACTTTCTTATTCTTAAAATCACATCTGCCAATAAAATATATTTTCAACATTTAGGCCATTACTTTTTTTTTAAAAAGTCTACTGTTGTTGGAAATTCATTCTTTAAATTTATCATTAACTTTGGCCTATTTTCAATATTGGTTGCGGTAGGCAATATTAAAAATAAAGGGTAAAAAATAAAAAAAATTATTTCAAAATATTATATTTAATTTGATAACATTTTAATCCTATCCACCCTTTTTAGAGTATTCATTATTGGTCTTCTGAAACTGTTTTTCTAGACTTGTTTACGACATCCAGACTGTCAGCCAGCTAAACAAAATAGAGATAATGTTTTTCGCCAAATGTACCGAGCTATGGATCTCATTACGTACGCTGTCACAGATGGAGATGATATGAAATCGTTAGATCAAAATAACCACTTAGAAGATATTGATCACCATCCCACAGTTCAAGGAGCACTTCGTCACTTTGAAGTAAGTTTAATGAAATTCTATTACTCATAATGAATGCTTAATATTTTGAAAACTAATATTTTGAATATAATTTTTATCACTTTATTTATTGCCAATTTAGCAATATTAACTTATTTAGTTATTATTTAAAAATTATTCTCATAACAGAAGGTTTTTAATATTTTAGACATGAATTACCCTATTTCACAAATTTAGGACCTTACTATGACACAGTGTCATTAGGATTTCTATTTGTGCTGCATAATTTGGATTTTTTCATTATTTTAGTGGATTGCATATGCTTTTTGCACAAATTATATATTTTAAGTTTTCTATTATTTTGGAGGATTGCATTTGTATGTGAGAGGTTTCGTATTTTATGGCTAACTTTAACCATGATTATTTGTCAGAGTTCTTTCTAATCTTCAAACATAAAAGATTTTGACAATCTTTCATTTAACCCGGCAGCCGTCACGGTCAGAAAGTCAGTAGTCGCGGTATATCTGCGAGATATTTCAAAATATATAACATATAAAAAAACTTAAATAGTATTTTTTGTTCCTTTTTTTGTCAGTAATTTTAATATATAAAAACAAAAAAAATCTCGCAAACAGATTTTTATTTATTAATTTTTTTCTAAAAGTCGCAGCATACAACTTTAACCATTACATCTCGTATTTATTGTATGTACAAATAATACATTATGTTAAATATTTCAAAATCTTTAACGGATACAAAAAAACTTAAATAGTGTTTTTTGTTCTATTTTTTGTCAGGAATTTTAATATATAACAAAAAATCCAACAAACAGATTTTTATTTATGATTTTCTTTTCTAAAAGTCAGCTATAAAAAAAAAAGAACCCAGTTTTTCTTACATTTTCCAATGCCGCTTCTCTGTCGTTAGAGATGGAATTTTTTGCTATTTATTTTTGAAATCTGTATTAAATTCTGATTTGAAAATGCACAAGTTTATTCCTTACGAGAGTCATCCGGTGCATCTGACAGATAAAATCCAAGGAAATCAATATATGCCTTGCCGTCAAACACCGGCTAAATGACAGATGAAAAAACTCATTAATTTAGGGGCATTAAAGGCTGTATAATATTCTAGTTCAGTACATTAGCTAGAAATTAATTTTTGACAATTAATTATGTATCTCACAGATACCGCGACGACTGCCGGGTTAATATCTTTATGCACTGTACGATTTTAAACAAAAAAAAAAAAAAGGATTGAGTTGCACAAAACACAGTACACCACTAGATTGACATTATTATTTTAATTTTAGAGATAATGTTATTAAATTCATAACATGCTAATAAGGAAGCTCTTTTGAATATGTTGTTTTGAGCTCAATAATTCTTTGGTCCCCCTCCCCTCCCAACCTTTATAACCTGTAGATTGTTGCTAACACCTTCATTGTTTTTATTTATTTATATCCTTGCAATTTGTTAATTTTCTTGACATAATTACTATATTTCTTTGTTTATTACAGGATACAATTGAAATGACAAGGATGACACTTGTTGGTCAGAGCACAAGGGAATCTTTGGAAAGTGCCTTACATTTTATCACAGAATCCTCGCAAGATTTTACAGACTCTGCCTACACACCACATGAACACCGAGAACACATCTTACAATTGACAGAATGTGTAAAAAATGAATTAAGTTCATTACTTAGGATAGGAATTAAAATGGTAAGAGAGATTAATTTTTTTGCTACTGTATTACTAGCATTGAGATAAATAAACAATTTCTATTTGTTTTATATTTAAACGTAAAATGCCAGTGTAAAAAATTTTTAAAAAAAAAATAGTAATTTTGTTTTTTTCTCATTGATACATGCAGTTTAAAAAAGCAATTAATCGTAATGACAAGCCAAAAGCCCGAGCCTACAGTACAACCTGAAAATGTTAATTTTGCTTAATACTGTACTACAGTGCCTATAATAAAATAGTGTCTCGTTCACGTTCAGAAAATGGCCCTTAAAAATCATTAGGTTTGGTAGACAGCGTTCACCGCGAATGTGACTTTGTGATATGTTTACAAGCGTCAAAAAAGGCATATTCAGTGCCTTTAACAATGTTTTATTACATAAGTTTCATACTAAACTTGTATTTGCGCATGTTTCATACTATAAAAAAAATAACCTCTAAATTTGGGTCATCGTGTCATGGTGGGATTAAGGTTAGGGATCCTTTTTAAATGGAATTGTATTCTAAATTGGAAAAAGAAATTAAAAGAAATAATACCATAATAATAAAAAATTAATTATGTTTATGACTGAATGATTCTTAAGGGCACTTACTAGACACTTGTTATTATTAAACCGTTGTTTTTAACAGTTCCTGCCTGAACATTTGAATAAAAATTAAAATCTGACGCCACATTTTAGGAAGTACGGTACTTTAATTAGAAAGAAATTAGAAAGCAATAAGCAAGTTAACTAAAAAAAAGTGTTTCTAATAAAATTTTTCTTCTTGTTGGAAACGATCGTCTGCTCAGGACACGTGTTAGTTACATATCACAAACTACTGTTGTAAAACATGATACAAGAGTCTGGCCGACTAACTTCACATTGCACTTGATTTTTAAAGCATCTCACATGACATGGTTAGCTGCCTTATTTTTTTTATTTACAGTCCACCTTCTTATCAACGCTGATCCTAACTCCTACGAGGTAATAAATAACTATGTCTCAACCCTAATAATAAGAGGTGCAATAAACGTTTTCAATAATTTTTACTTAATTCTCATCGGCCAACCGTTAACCAATCAACACTCGTTTTTGGGCTTTGGTGCAATGTTAAGCTTGCTAACCCGATGTTTTAATAAGATTCAATATTATTTGTTTGGACGTTTGACATCATGCTGTGAAATTTTCTGAGAGCCACTACCCTTTTGTTTTTCACGATTTACTGGATCCAGTTTTGAAGTTCCGCCCAATGACGAATAAGACTCTATCTTCTTATAGGCACTGTGACTGTATATTGAGATTTTGAACACTAGTGAAAGCATTCCGTGTTTCAATTTTACAGTAATTCTGTTAGATATTTCTTATTGTGCTCTAAAAATATACATTAAAAAAAAAAAAACGGCCTATAAAGGGAAAGGACAAAACTAATTGGCCAGTTGAAGCCTGGGCAAATTAATTTTATTTCCGCTTGAAATGACCAAATCAAGGATTTAAATTTTGTAGTCATTCGCTCTGGCATTTAAATGCATAGGGAGATCATAAATTTATTTGATTACAAATCAGATATTCACTTTATGTACCATTAAAATACTCCTCTCCAATCGTTCACATTATACAAATTACTAAGCCTGGCAATGAAAAAAATAATTTAATAGCAAAGTACTGTACAGATATAAATGTTATTTTCACACTCAATAGAAACACACAATTTTCTCCTTATTGTGAACGTTGAAAGTACCGTAAAATTACAACTTCTCTTAGTATGCCAAGAATGGTAATAGATTATTCCAAAGATAAAAAAAAGGGAACCGCAAGATGCCACTCCATTATAGAAGCCAGGCCTTTAACTTGCATATTTATTGAGGGTTTCTCAATATAAGAATTTAACGCTTGCTGTTTAGCAAATACATTGCTGTTATGATAATTCTCTGTGACTTCTAGTCTCAGGGAAATATGATGTTTTCACATATTATAAATTGAAATCAATAGGATTAAAACATTTTAATCAGAATTATTCAGAAATACTTTGCATATTGTCTGGTTTCAAGTTAATATTGTTGGAGGTGCATCATTGTGTAAAATTTTTACACTGAAATCATTTAAATCCCATAGACATTATAGTCACAAACAAATGATTTTATTTGTTCACTATGTTACATTTCTTTTTTTCTTTTCTTTTTATTGGTTAGGATCAACTTGACAAGTCATCCAGTGATGAATTAGAAGTTGCAATAGGGAGAACACTTAGAGCATCGAAAGAATTAAAAAAGCAGGTAAAAACTTAGATGTAAGCATTCTAAAATCTTTTTAACAACATTGAAATTTTAAAAACCCTATGACATAGACAATTTTTTTAATAACTGGGTTACACTTTTAAAAGCATTCTTTTAGAATTTAATATCAATAAAAAAAATATAGTACATTATGTGTTTCCTTATATCCATTTTCTTGACCTGGGCACCCTTTAGGAAAATCTGATTCAGTAGCTTAATAGATTGATGAAATTTTTTATTATTTTTTATTTATTTTATTTGCCTTTGTTATGAGATGAATAAAATACATAAAAAATAAATAAGTTTGGTTATTTACCCGACTTAAATATTCAACGGGATATTTAGAGTTTTAATTTAGGGATCCCATATTTAATATTGGGAAAATTCTGGACACATTTGTAACTAAAAAATTTGATGACCTTTTTTTTTCTTGGTGGACAAACTGATTGAAAAGTTTATATATTTAAAATATGGTATAGAATAAATGAAAGAATTAAAGAGACTCCCTCCCCTCCCCTCAACTATAAATTATTCTTGATTCAAGTGTAATTGTACTTATCTTATTGTACTTATCTTATTGTACTTACAGTATCTGTGAATATTTATATTAAAACATTTTAAGGATTCAAATCCATTTAATAAAAATAAAATAAACTTATTATTTTGATTGAACAAGTGTGGCAGCAAATCTCATGTTATTAGCCTAATTATTATTCAGAACTGAGTTAACTGACATTAAGTTATAGTTATTTGAATAACTTTAGATTTGCAGTAAGTAAATAATTTTTAAAATGTGCCTGGCAGTGGCAGGTTGAACGTGAGGTAATAACAATGACTAATCTCTCAAATATTATACTGATAGTTGAACTTGTTTAGTCCCAGTCCGACTCCAGTTAGTAAAAAAAAAATTTTTTTTTTTTAACAATATTGCATTTTATTTTTTATCATGCAGTTTTATAACTGTATTTAGAATTGAAGTTTCAATTTCGAAATTTTATTGCATGCTTTTTAAACATAATTATTGACAATCTAAATAAAAAAATATCCTTTATGTTAATAAAGAGTGTGTTCCGAAGCCAGTATCTTCTGGAGCCTTTAACAGCTCCATCTATGAACTATTTTTAGAAACTTTAATATAACAGGCTTATCGGCCCGAGAATCATAACTTTTATGTGAGAGAGAGAGAGAGTGAGGCCCATGTAACGGGCTTAAAAATGTTTGATGCCTGTATAACAGGCTTATTCGAAGCCATGTTCCGAAGCCAGTAACAGCGCCATCTAGGAACTATTAGTAAATGTTTGATGCCCGTGTAACGGGCTTATTTGCTAGCATACTGTATATATACTGTAAGTTAACTATAGAGTACTTATAATCAGGGCCCCATTACTGGAAATCTGGGCGGGGCCTGGTATCGCTACCTTATATATTTTTGATAACCTTTTTTTTTTTTTTGGGCTGTTGGAAGACTTGGTTAGGTTTTACAAGGCTACTTTTTTCTTTTTTGATAAGTTTTTTTTTTTTGGCAGTCTGTCATGAAATAAAATTTAGCCGTTACATGATAATGTACAGAATACATGTTGAAGTAGATTTCAGTTTAATTCTTTACAACATGTAGTCATTCTTGTCTACTGCATATTGTGTAACAACCATAACACTGTTATCTCACATTTCGATTTTAATTATAATTTGTTTTTTCTTCTTTTTTTTTTTTCTAACATTCAATAAAAATAATTATAAATACAGTATTACATCAAACTAAGTCTTTTTAATTAAAGTATCATGTTTCATCAAGTATTTAATTAAATCTCTGATTAATTAATAATAAAATATATTTCAGCTTCAAAATACAGCATTAGAACAAGCTGCAGAAATTTTTAAAACAAGTAATGGTCCAGAAATTATTACATCCATTAAAAATGCGGGTATTGCTGGAGACAGCGAACGAGTGGAAGACATTTCTCTAAAATTTCAGGAGTATATAGAACAATTACAAGAGGTAAGTAGGGCAATTAAATTAAAAAAAAAAAAAATGTGATTTTATTGATGGGTCCAATTGAGTTGTAGTTAGATATTTGTAAATGGGAAATATTTAATCCTGAGACATAGTTGTCTGCAAATTTGACAGGCTTGTGTACTTTCAAAACTATAGGTGTGCATTTTTTAAATTTGGAGGCAGAATAAGCTATGCTATTATAGTGAATATGGAGGTGTGTTTATCTTTATTTTATTGTGCGCATTTGCTCATGCATTTGGAAGGAATTTAGTTTGTGACATGCTTTCTTTAGCTAATTATTTATTTATTTATTTACAATACATGAAAGAAAAATTGTATATAAACATCCAAAAGGAATAGTGTATAATATACAACTGTGATGGCATTCAGCATATGTCAATGCAAATTCAATCCATATTCCAAAATTATATAAAAATATATTAAGATAAATAGTGACTATAATTCTATGTTGCGCTCATTCTAGTCACTTAGTAATTCTGTAAAATTTAAATGAGAGTTCTAGCTTGGCCATAAAGGCTTTAGTAAAATGTAAAGTTTTGTCTTTACGTACAAAAGTGGCAGTCACCACGACTGTTAGGCAACATTTATTTATTGCTATAGTTTCGTATCATCATATGTTAGATTACCATCAGCCTGGTGGGAGCCAGCTTCCGAATATATTGACCTCCATGGAAACATGTGATCCTTTTGTAGCTCTACGAATATTTAGTCTATACTCGATTTACAGTACATTGTTTAACATCTCTGATACTGTGCATGAACAATCTTGTCATGTAATTCCTCCATGCTAGTTATCTGTTTTGCATACACTTTGGTCCTTTATGCAGCCCCACAGAAAGAAATTAAGAATGATGTCAGGTGACCTTGGTCGCCATGCAATTGGTTCGTCCTGATCAATCCAATGATTCGGGAATTTCTTGTCGAGGAACTTACACACCTGTAAGCCTAGTGTGGGGAGAAGGCTCATCCTTCTGGAAATAGAACATTCGACTTTGTGTACAGAATAGAGTTGAATCATATCCAGATAGGCGTTCGATGAAGAAAAATGGGCCGATTATGTACTTGGAGATCAGTGCGCTCCAGACATTTACCTTCAGCGTATCTCTCTCTCTTTCTCAGCAACATGGGGGTTACAGATCCCCAAATACAACAGTTTGCCTGTTCACTTCTCCCTGAAACCTGAACCATGGCCTTATCGCTATAGACTATCTTATTTAAAAACTGGTTATCGCTCTCCTAGAGATCAAGCATGTCTAAGGTGCCTACCTCATGATGGGATTTATTGTTATTTCAGTTTCTGTACAATTTGCACTTTAATGCAGTAAGATTTAACTTACGGTACTTCAAACCACTTTGTGAACTTCAAATTTAATTCATTTATTAATTTCATGAAAAAAATAATTCATTGTTTATTAAATAAAGAGAATAAACAAAAATAAATTTAAAAGCAAAAAAAAAAAAAAATTGAAAAGCAGCAAAAACAAATCTTTTTTTTTCTTCTCAATTTATCCTCTGCAAATTTATCAATAATTTCATCCGTATTTAAGTTGTTCGATTCATGCAAATTTCTCAATAATTTCATTCGTATTTAAGTTGTTCGATTCATGCAAATTTATCAATAATTTCATCCATATTTATGTTGTTCGATTCATGTATTAGCCTCAATGGCAATTAAACTTAGGAACTTTAATTTCTCTTGAGTCATAGTTTTCAAATGTTTTTTTTTAATTTTCAATTTGTAGAAACTTTATTCTGCAGATGTACTTGTTATTTACTGGAAGGGTTAAATAAAATATTATAATTTGAGTATGCACTTAATGATGCCTTATATTTGATAATCAGGAGTTCAGCAAATTCCTTCACTATTTCACATATTATTTCCAGTAACATAGCTAAGCATTGTTGAATAAGAAAGAAAATTGATTTTTAATTTTTTTGTTTGGTAAATTCGAAGCCCTAACAACTCGGGGTGCACTAAGCCCCCACAAAGTGCCACTCTGTTTATGTATTTATTTATTTAACATATTTGTTTAGGTCTTTTAAAGACCTATTAAGAAGAGTATATAACTTTATAAACAAAAAAAAATAGAATACAATACAGCAATGTCTAAGCAAATACGCTATACAATTACTGTATAATCTCCAAAAAACAAAGGAAAAAAAAAAAAACAATTATTAACTCAAAAATATTAAAATACATTTTAATATTCAAAAGGCAGATTCAGAAATTTATAATCATCAAACAAAAATTCATCAATTTTTTAAAAACGACAAAAGATACAGAACATACAATATCATTCGATAGATGATTCCACCATCGAATACTCCTGTGAAAAATAGATTTATCATGTCTTTCTTAATTGAGTTTTTCTTAATTGAGTAAACAATTTATAAGAATGACCCCTTTGGTTTTTTCTAATAGATAAAGTGAAAAATCTATCTACATTTTTAATTTTTTTGTTTGTTCTTATTGCAATAATTAACAATAGTTCATCAGGCAATTATAAGCCATTGAGTTATTGTGGCTTTCACTAGATGACTCGTGCTTATTAAATTTTAGTCACTTCAAATAACAAACTTGTCAATAAAATGTTATACAGCATATTTAATACCTGTCTAGTGTTATTCCTATTTTATATACCGTACCAAGTCACCCAGAGTCAAGTGAGCTCACAATTTGTTCCACAGACAATTGATCAGTTAGGGAATTTTATTATTCTAAATGTCATTAATTGAAATTAATTGATTGTGTGTATATTTGTTTATTTAATATTTTGTTATTTTAATGTTAATGTATTTCTGGTCACTGCATTCAACAATTTTACAATAATTAGCAATAACAGTTGAATTAAATTGAATTTAAAATGATTGTTATAAAAATACTTTTTTTTTATATGAAGAAATTTGAGATTAGAAAGTTAAGTTTAATAAAAAAAATTATTTGTAGATAGACCTATTGTAATCTATAAAATTCATGAGATGAACACTATTCAAGAAAACAAACCAAGTCAACAGCATAGTCATTTCT
>PXIH01S0001038.1:0-47576 GCA_003024985.2 Euperipatoides rowelli
TTTATCATCATTAAAAGAAGCATGAATATATTTAAACAATACAGGTATGAAATTATATCTATAAGTTTAGCAATAAAATGTTTAATTTTATTGCTAAACTTGTTTTTTAACTTTTATATTGTAAAAGGTTTTTCAATGGATCCTTTAATTAAAAACAAAACATGGATAATATGCAATGGACTAGCTTATGGGATTAGATCAAAAACAAAAAATAAATATTTAATAGTATGGAAAAAGCCTAAAAATGGAGATCTAGTCATTTTAAAAGACCCTTACAGTAAAAAACTTGCTGTTAAAAAAATTTTTGCATCTAGTGGTGAGAAAATACAATATTTTGACCATAATAAAATCAAAGTAAAAAATAATAACTTTAATATAATAAACAAAGGACAACTTACAATAAAAAATAATAAAATTCCTGAAAATTTATATCTAGTTATGGGAGAAAATAAAAACGTTTCATTCGATTCTAGATACTATGGCTTTATAAATATAAATGACATATTAGGTGAAATAATTTATTATTAATTACTATTTTTTAGATCAAATTTATCCTTGTTCACTGTTGTTAACCTATTGATTCTTTATCATCTTGTTCCTGATAATTTTTATATTCTTCCAAATTATCAAAATTTATAATATCCTCTTCATCCAAAATATTATTAGAACTTGATATTTTTATTTCTACTTTCTTATCTTTCCTAGTATTGAGATCCATAGCAATAACATGTAAAATTCCATTTTCATCCAATCTAAATGATATTTCTATCTTAGGAATACCTTTTAGATTACTTTTAATATTACTAAAGAAAAATCTACCTATGGAGTAATTTAAGGAAGCCTTAGTATTCTCGCCTTGCAAAACATGAATTTCTATCTCCTCTTGGTAATCATCAATAGTTGTAAAAATTTTTTTCTTTAATGCAGGAAGTGAACTATTTCTTTTAATCAAAGGAAAAAAACCATCGTTTTTTAGTTCAATTCCTATTGTATAAGGAGTTACATCTTGAAATTTAATTAAAGAAACTTCTTGTGATAAACTACAAGCATGTATAGCAGCTCCAATGGCTACAACTTCATCTTGATTTAAAATATTTAAAACCTCAATATTGTTAAATTTTTTGACTAATTTTTCTCTAACTAATGGAATTCTTGTAGAACCACCAGATAAAACTATATTTCTTATGCTATTTTTGTCTATTCCTGAATCGTTAATACAGTCTTCCGTTAAACTTATAGTTTCATATATTAAATCTTCAATCAACCTATCAAATTGTGTTTTAGTAATTTTATAATTAAGATGCTTGCCATTTATAAATGGCAAAGAAATATATGCTTCTTCCATACTAGACAAATTTTTTTTAGCTTCTTCTACTTTCTCTTTTATTTGCTCATTTATTACAGGATCACTAAAATCTATATCTGCTACTTCATTGCTAAAAAATTCTTTAACTTGTTTTTCTAATAACTTATTAAAATCATTGCCACCAATCATACTATGACCCTTAGTTGATATGACTTTATAAAAGTCATCTTGCTTTTCAAGACACGTAATATCAAAAGTTCCCCCACCTAGATCATATACCAAAAATATCCCTTCAACCTTCTTCTCATATGCATAAGCAATTGCAGCAGCTGTTGGCTCATTTAAAATAGCCTTAATATTAAGTCCAGCTAAACTTGCTGCTTCTATTGTTGCTCTTCTTTGACGCTCTGAAAAATAAGCTGGAACTGTTATGACAGCACCTTCAATCTCAACTGACAAAAAATTTTCAGCATATTGTCTTACCTTATCAAGTAAAAAAGCTGCAATATCTTGAGCTCGATAACTATTGCCATTAATAGGATAAACATAATCACTTCCCATATTAACCTTAAAATTAGAGACTGTCTTAGTAGGATTCACTAATATTTGATTTTTAGCCGCACTTCCAACTAAAATTTTTTCTCCAAAAGATACCACAGAAGGAGTTAGCCTCTCACCTAATTCATTCAATAATATCTTAGAATTTCCATCAAAATAACAAGATACTGTATTTGTAGTACCTAAATCTATACCTATAAACTTCCCATCCATTAAATCCTCCTACTAATAGAAATAACAAGCTCTACTTCACCTAAATCTACTCTCAGCTTTTTAGCAATTAACTCCAGAGACATCCCTTGTTCGTGTAAAGTAATAATTTGCTTCCTAATATCATAACTTTCTTTTAATATATTTTTCTCTATGGTAGGTATTACATATCCCTTGTCAGTTGAATAAACAGTTTTATCACTACTTACTGTACCAAAATTATTATTTAAAACTTGCAAATTAGAATTAAATCCTCTAAGTCTTTGATCCAATATCTCTATCTTGTTATCAGCTTCTTTAATCAGTCTATTTAAACTATCTATTTTGACCTCTATTAAATTAACATTTCTATCTGTTGCTTGATTAATTTCAATAATGACTTTATCAACCTCACTTTTAAACTTCTTTATAACATTATTAGACTTCATTTGCACATTAATATAGATATGCAAATACACAAAAACTAATAATATAATAACTAAATTCAACATCAAAGTAAGCATTGACCTACAAACACCTTATTATTTATATACAATAATTTACATCTTTATATTAACATTTCTACCAATTTTTGGATCTTTAACTTCACTAACTTGAGGCTTGGTAGCATATTTATCCTTTTTTTTCTCCCTATTCAAATAATTAAGCTTCTCTTCACTATCATTCTCAACCTTAAATATGGCATCTATTTCACAATCTCCATCAAAATAAATTATTGGACCCAATTTATTATTAAATTTTGAATCTTTTATCTTCTCTTTTTTCTTAATAGTCTCATTAACAAGTTCGTTTGTTTTTGCTAAACTTTGAGTCATTATATTATTTAAGTTAACTAAAATTATTAACTCCCATCAACTTTCCTCCCTTGCTTCTTACTAATTAAATATCAAATACATTATTTTCTGCTATTTGGAGTATAAGCAATTGTTTTAATGAAACCATCGTCTTCTACAAAAGAAATATTACTATAATCCTTTGTAAGTGCATAAAATGCATTTCTAATATGTAGTTTCACCCCAGTATAAGCCATATTCTCAACAGAAACTGTCCCATTAGTCTGGGTATTTTCAAGTTCAGATTCTAAGCTTGCTTTTTTTTGTCTTAACATAGTTATTTCAATCCCCAATATTCTACTTTCATTAATAAGTTCATTATATATATCTACTTTTAAAGCCTGCTCTGCTTTATCAGAAATAGCACTAATACTTTTTCTCAAAATTGGAATATCTCTATTTACCATTATTTCTCTAGCCTCTAGTTCTTCAAGATAAGATGCAAATTTCAATAGGATATTCTTAACCTCAGGATCATATCCAACTTCAATTAAAACATCACTATTACCAATTGAACCAACTGAAAAAGTTCTAACCTCTACACCAGCATAAATCTTAGAGCCAACAATTTTTGATCTTTTTCCTTTACATACAACTCTAGTCTTAGAAGATATGACTGAATTTACTATTCCTACATTTACTTCTATATCATTCCCTGCTCTAACAACTACATTTTCTAAGAACTTAACAATTACCTTACCTTTTGCCGATATATTAGATTCTCCTTTTCCATTAATACCGCTTCTAAGGATAATATCTCCATCAGTCTTTAAATTACATCTACCAACAATTCCTTTTACTTCTATTCCTGTTTTTGCAATTACGTTATAACCATCAAGGATTGAACCTTGTATAAGAACCATCCCATTATTAATAATATCACCTGTAATAGGCCCAACATCACCTTCTACAACGTAAACAGAATGTACTGATATAACCTCATTTACAACAGACATATATCCATTACACTTAGCAATGATCTTATTATCTTCTCTTGCAGTATTCTCGCCTAATTGAACAGTTATATCATTACCAGTCTGTGACTTCAAAACAACTCCAAAAACATTATATCCATTTATTCCTTCTGTTTTAGGAATTATTTCTGCCAAAGTCTCACCTTCTTCAACATTTCTTAATAATGAGGTACTTCTTTCATATTCACCACTTGATGCTTGTGTTATAGTAAAATGTAAACATGAATCTTTACCCCGAACAGGATTTTTACCTTTTGCAAGTTCAATGAATTCCTCATAAATTGGAGTGTCAACTACTGTTAATATCTTATCGTGAAGTATTGCTTTTTCAGTTACCCCATACTTATTCAACATACCAATAATATCATCTTCTAAAACTTCCATTCCGTTTCTTCCAGGTTTACTAAACTCAATAGAAACAGACATAGAATCACTTGATATTTTAACCATCATTGTAACATTTTCTGATTGGTCAAAATCAAAATCCGCTATTTTTTCATAATTTTTACTTGCTTTATTTACAATATTTTTAACTTTTTCATCAGATAAATTATCAATATTATATAAAACCAATTTATCCATTACATCTTTTAAGTTTAGTTTTGCTCCATTTCCTTGAGGCGGTAAAACCTTAAGCAAAATGCCTTTATTGGTTTTTCTGATGAAAAATTGACCGTCAGATGATAAAATTTGTTCTTCATTCTGATTTGATTGAGTACGCATAGTGTGAATAATATTGTAAGTATTCTTATATGCAATAATCCTCCATTTCTTCTGTCCATAACCCATTAATCCCTTGGCACCTTTAATAATAACCTCATAATCAAGCTCCTTATAAGGAATTGATAACTCAAGAGAAGCGTCTTTTAGTGCATCTATTAAAGTATCAGATTCTATTTCAATTAGATCTACAGCATTTTCTTTATCCCAATAAGTCTTCATCCTACTTCTTAATTCATCAAGTTCCATCATACCCTCACTATTATTCCTTTTTATTGATCATGGTCTTAATAGTTTCAGCTAATAACTTAGGATCATGTTCTTTAACATACTGCAATTTCTGTTTTTGATCACTATTTTGTATATTTTCTTCTTCTTGTTGATAGTTTTTAACTTTTTCCATAAAGTTACCCAAAATATTAGAATTTAAATCATTATCCTTAGCAATACTTGTTTCTTGAATAGTTTTATTCTCATCACTTGTTTCAAATTTATCACTTTTCACCGATTTCAAAATAGTACTAGAACTTTGTTCTTCACGATCAACTTCCTTAATACTATTATATACCTCTTTAAAAAGTTCTTTAAGGTATTTATCATAAATAAAAACCACTAAAAATCCTAATATAATAAAAACTATAAACCCAAGGAAAGCTCTCAATAACATAGTTCTAAAGTTTAAACTTGCAATAAATCCTAATACAATAGAAAAAATAAAGGCTATTAATGCTGATACTAATATATAACTAAATTCTTTCTTATCTAACATAAAATATCACCTATTTTAAACCAAAAAACCTTGATATAAATCTTATAACACCTTTTCTTTTATGTTTATCCGTATCAATTGCCTCAAGAGCAGCAACTATACTATCAAGACAATAACTAGCTCTGGTATTAGGACTCATGACAACAAAAGGCTTCTGTTTTAATACAGAATTCTTAACATTTGGATCTTCATAAATATAACCCAAATAATCAACGTTCAAATTTAAAAACTGACTACTGATTTCTACTACTTTTTTAGCAACACCTTTAGCCTCTCCTATACTAGCTACTCTATTTAAAATCAACCTTAAGTTCTTTATATTATCCATTTTATAAGAGAGTATTTTAATTATTCCATAAGAATCTGTAATTGATGTTGGTTCTGGTGTTGTAATGACTATTATATCATCACTTGCAAGCAAAAAAGATAATACTTGTTTAGAAACTCCAGCGCTAGTATCTATGATAACTATATCATATTCATATATCTTTAATAACTCTCTTATAAGTTTATTCATTTGAGTATCATTCAAATCCAACAATTCAATTGTACCCGAAACACCAGCTAAAAGATCAAGATTATAATCTGTCTTCATAACTATTTCTTTTATATCTCTATTTTGTGTTATAATGTGATATATACTATACTTAGGTACTACTCCAAGAAGAATATTAACGTTAGCCATACCAATATCAGCATCCAAAACTAACACCTTTTTTCCAAGAGCAACATACTTTAAAGCTATCCCTAATGCTATATTACTCTTACCAACTCCTCCTTTTCCACTAGTAACAGATATAAACCTAGTAGTACTGTTAATTATCTTTTCTTCACTGATAGGACTTGGCCTGTATCCTGCTTGCATCATTTCTCTTAGTTTTTGCGCTTGATCTTCCATCAAAAATTTTCCTCAATAATAAGAATTACTATTTTTTAGTCTTTTTAAAAAATCTC
The DNA here is from genome assembly GCA_003024985.2 of Euperipatoides rowelli. Lineage (NCBI taxonomy): Eukaryota > Metazoa > Onychophora > Udeonychophora > Euonychophora > Peripatopsidae > Euperipatoides > Euperipatoides rowelli. The sequence continues at coordinate 6,325 of PXIH01S0001038.1, forward strand.
TCTCATCACTGATCCTAAAACCATTAATTTTTCTAACAAAAGTTAAAGGTCCAGCAACACTTATATTATGAGGAACTATTTGACCATCTGTCGTGTAAGACACAACTTTACCCAGCTCATGAACCAAACTTATAAGATTTCCCACACATGTAGTTTCATCTAATTTAGTGAAAATAATAGTCTTATAATTAAAAGGAGCAAATTGATGAAATACTTCCTTCAAGTCAGAAATTTTTGTTGTTGAACTTACAGTCAAATGAAAATCAGCATCATGACCACAAGCATTAAGAAGTTCTTTCATCTCAGCAAGTTTCATAAAGTCTCTAGGACTTTTCCCTATTGTATCCACAAGTATAAGATCAATATCTTTAGATTCTGTTACTTCCTCTTTTAAATCTTTAAAAGATTCAATTGCCATAACAGGTATGCCCATTATATCACCATAAGTTTGTATTTGTTTTTTAGCTCCTATTCTATAATTATCTATAGTTATAATTTTTATCTTTAGGGGCCCTTCTACGTTACTAACACCATATATAGCAGCTAACTTAGCAATTGTTGTAGTCTTACCAACTCCAGTAGGCCCAACCAAAATAAATACTCTTTTTCTAGTAGCATCAATTAATGGACCTGAATACTTAATACTCTTTGAAATAAAAAACATTATAGCTTCTCTTAGTCTATCATAATCATCAAGTTCCTCAAGGCTAAACTCTTTTTTTATATGTTCTCGTATCTCTTTAATATAATTTTTTGAAAAATCATTTTCCTCCAGAAGGTCCTCAATTTTTTGAATAGTAGGATGATCAAAATCTTCTTTCCTTTTCTCAAGCTCATGTTTCAAAGATTTCACTTCTTTTAAGACATCCTCTATTGAAGAAGTTTGATCTTTCTTGACGTTCTGTAAAATTTTTCTTTTTTCTTCTTCTACGTTAATTTGCTCTTGACCAGATTCATACCTTATATAACCAGATACTTCTATCCAGTCCTTACTAAAAAGACCAAAAATTCCTCCATGAGCTACTGTTCTATATGTCATTATTCTAGCATTTTTACCATATCTCCTCTTAATTATATTTATAACTTCATTATAAGTAGGTCCTGATTCTGTAAAATACTGTACCATTTGTTATTCCTTCATCTCTATAGTTTTCAATACATTAACTTTAATATTCTTAGGAACTTCTAAAACAGAAATTACAATAAGTTCTTGAACATCTCTATCTGTTATTACTTTTATTAAAGGTCTAGCTGATTCACTTGAAAGTATAACTGCATAATATCCCATTGTTTGAACTTCATGCATAATATTTAGCAATTCTTGAATGAACTTACTTTTCAAAGCAGGTTCCAAAGAACTCATAAGATTATTATTAGCCTCTACTCTTGAATTTATTATTATCTGCTCAAACTCAGAAAATACTGTAATAACGTTCAAAACCCCATTCTTATCCAAATAATTACTACATATCTGTCTTCCTATTGCTTGCCTAGACTTCTCTATTAAAAAAAATGTATCTTTTGTAACGCTTGTAAAATCGGCTATTGTCTCAAAAATAGTAACAAGGTTCCTAATGGATACTTGTTCTTTTAACATACCTTGAAGTACTCTTTGAATTTCCCCAACAGAAAAATCTTTTAAAAGCTCCTCAACTATTGCACCATAATCCTTCTTAAATGAGTCTAAAATATTTTGAACATCTTGTCTTGTTATTATTTCATGTGCATATCTTTTAATAAGCTCTGTCATATAAGTAGCTATTATTGAAGGAGGATCTACCACTGTAAAACCCAATTTTTCCGCTTTTTCTCTATTGTTGTCATTTACCCACAGTGAAGGAAGACCAAATGAAGGATCTTTTGTAAGTTCACCTTCAATCCCAGACTCATATGTAACATTTATTGCCAAAAATTTACCCAGTCTAATTTCACCTTTACCAATTTCAACTCCCCGAAACTTAAAAGAATACTCATTAGACTGCAGTCTCATATTATCTACTATTCTAATTTTTGGAACTATGATTCCAAACTCAAGTGCTATCTCTCTTCTTATTTTAACTATTCTATCAAGTAATTCTGAAGTTTTTACATTATCCACCATAGGTACCAAATTATAACCAATTTCTAATGCTAATGGATCTAAGGGAACAACTGGAGCAATGTCCATATCAGAATAACTAGAAATTTGCTCTTCTTGAGCTCTTATCCTGTCCTTTTCCTTTTGAATATTAACATTAGAAAGACCATATGCTAAAAATGCAATTACTGCACTTAAAATTAACAAAATAAACCATGGGAAACCTGGTAAAAAAGCTAGAAAAAGTAAGAATGCAGAAACTACCCAATATATTCCCGTTTGAAAAGTAAATTGATCTGTAACTTCCTTTCCAAAACTATCCCTAGAAATAGATCTAGTCACAATAAGTCCTGTAGCTGTTGAAATCAAAAGAGCTGGTAACTGAGACACAAGCCCATCTCCGATTGTTAATGAGACATAAGTATTTAATGCTTGTTCAAAACTCAAGTGCTGAAGAGTAACTCCAATTAAAAGACCACCTATTATATTAATTAAGGTAATTAAGAATCCAATTTTTACATTCCCTGAAACAAATTTAGAAGCACCATCCATAGCTCCATAAAAGTTTACTTCTGTTTGAAGGTCGTCTTTCTGCTTAGTTGCTTCTTCTTCCGTAATATTACCTGAACTATAAGCAGAATCAATAGCCATTTGTTTCCCTGGAAGAGCATCAAGAGCAAAACGAGCAGCAACCTCAGCAACTCTAGTAGCTCCTTTTGTAATAACCACAAACTGTACAGCAATAATGATTATGAAAATAATAATACCAATAACTAAACCTTGAGTTCCACTACTCCCAACAACAAATGTTCCGAATGTTTTAATCATCTTTCCATTAAAACTTATTCCTTTTGTCAAAATAAGTCTAGTTGAAGAAATATTCAAAACAAGCCCAAATACGGTTGTAACCAAAAGTAATGTTGGAAAAATGGAGAAGTCCAATGCTCTTCTTGAGTATAATACAATGAGTATTATTAATATGCTTAATGACAAATTAAACGTTATTAGAATATCTAATATAAAAGCTGGAATTGGTAAAATAAAGCCAGCAATTATTAGTATTACTCCAACAGAAACAAATAAATCTGCCTTACTATTAAGTCCTAAATATTTTAAAGTGAAATTTTCTTTAACTTCCAAATATAACCTCTATATATACTTTTTAGCAATAGAATATACTTTAACAAGAATTTTTGACATAAGTTCCCAATATTCCCTTGGTATTTCTTGACCTATTTTAACATTTAAATATAAAGCCCTTGCAAATGACTTATTCTCTACAATAGGAATATTATTCTCCTTAGCAATAAGCTTTATGGTTAAAGCAAGCTCTCCTTGCCCCTTTGCAAGTACTCTAGGTGCTAACATAGCACTACTATCCCATTTTATTACAATAGCAAAGTGGTCCGGATTAGTAATTACTACATCTGCCTTTGGTACTACTTCTTTAATATTGACACTTAGAATTTCTTTGATTCTCTCTCTAATTCTAGATCTTAATAAAGGATCTCCTTCAATTTCTTTACGTTCTCTTTTTACTTCTTCTTTTGTCATCTTTAAGGATTCTATATAATGAATTCTTTGAAAGAAATAATCAAATACACTAATAAACAATAAAACTACTACAGAAAGAAAACATAGTTTATACCCTAAATCTAATATTACTAATATACCATTTTCAATGGTATATTCTGCTAACCTGGAGATTTTTCCTATATTATATACTACTACAAGGTAATATACAGTAGCTATTATAACAATTTTTATTAAACTTTTAAATAAATTAAACAAAGCTTCGACTGACCCAAAGGAATTTCTAATCCACTTAGAAAAATTTAAAGCTACCTTACTAAACCTAGGACTTAAAGGCTTTACAGTAACTACAAAACCAACTTGTACCAAATTTAATAAGAAACTAAGGACAAAAGCTACTGATAAAAATAACATAACATACCCTACTAGTGGTCTGAAATATATAAAACTTAAATGATGAATATTTATGCTAGTAATTTCTGAAAATTTTGAAATTTGTTCTCTAAATAACTTAATTATATCCCTTGAAAAATAAGGTAATAAAACAAATAATATTGAAAAGAGTACTAAAAGACTAATAGTAGAATTAAGCTCCTGAAACTTTAAAACTTTACCTTCTTCTCTAGCTTTTTGCTTTTTATGTTCTGTAGGAAGTTCTGTTCGTCCTTCATCCTGAGCAGCAAACCAATCCAAAGAAATATACCATGTTTTTTTAAGAAATTCCTGTTTTAATACTTCCATGAACTATTTCCCTGAAAATAAATTTAATAAATTTTTTAAATTCTCAACTACCAATTCAACTATCTTCTGTACAGCGACAATTAAGCTTGGAAAACTAATGTACAGCATTAATAATCCCAAAAACAAAGACAAAGAAAAACTAATCATTAAAAGATTAATTTGAGGAGCTGTTCTTGCTAAAATACCTAAAACCAAATATAAAAGAAGAAATACACAAAGCATTGGCAAGGACATTATTAGAGCTTTCTCAAAAAGTATACTCACAGAAGTCAGAAGCAACTTAATAAAATTCTCATCACCAAGATGAACTAAATTTTCAACTCTAACATACAAAAAAGAATCTCTAATTCCAACTAAAAAAAAATTGAAAAGTACTTTATCTGTTAAAAAAATTAATAAAAACAAATAAGTAAAAATTTGAGAAATTATTAAACTATCCTCTTCGGAAAAGACATCAAATAAATTAGCATAAGCTAATCCCATTTGATTAGAAAAAAAATAACCAAGTAAATGAAATGTACTAAAAATTATACTAATGAAAAAGGCTTGAATCATTCCAAGCAAAGCTTCACCTAATAAAATTAATACATAGGACAATAGATTGTTAATAGGGTAATTTATGTATGAATTACTAATAGATATCAAAATTGATATAAGCATAGAAAAGAAAAAAAGAACATAACGCAATTTTAAGATAGAAAAAAAAGGAGCAAATCTAAGAAATAAAAAGACTCTTATGAATATTGGTAAAATTATAAATGATTTTGAAATTAAAAAATTTAAATCCATACAGTTTACATATTCTGTATTTGATTAAAAATAATAAAAGTAAATTGCATAAGTTTATTTAACATCCAAGGACCGAAAATTATTAAAATTATTAAAATTATTATTATTTTAGGAATAAAACTTAAAGTTTGATCCTGAATAGAAGTTACCGCTTGAAAAATAGAAATTAAAAGACCAACTACTACAGCTGTAATCAACATCGGAGCAGAAAGAATAATAATATTCTCAATTGAGATCCTAATTAAATATAATATTTGTCCAGAACTCATAATACATCAACCTTAAAGAAAACTTTTAATTAACCCATTAGTAATCAAAGCCCAGCCATCAACTGCTACAAACAAAATCAATTTAAATGGTAAAGAAATCATCACAGGAGGCAACATTATCATACCCATAGCCATAAGTACACAAGCAACAATAATATCTACCACTATAAATGGTAAAAATATTAGAATGCCCATTTTAAATGCTACTTTTAATTCATGCAGTATAAAAGAAACTATTAAAACATGCGTTGGAACTTCATTAAAATTTTTTGGTTGTGGATAATTACTCATACTCATAAAAAGTCTAATCTCAGAATGCCTACTACCTTCCATTTGTTTATACATAAAAAATCTAAAAGGCAATATACTTTTATCATAAAACTCATTAAAACTCATCTTAGATTCCCTTAACGGAACATACGCATTTTTGTATATTAAATTAAAAGTTGGCCACATTGTAAACAGTGTTAAACACAAAGCAAAACCCATTATTACTTGATTAGGTGGAGATTGTTGTAAAGATAACCCTTTCCTAATAAAATCTAAGACTATTGCTATTCTTAGAAATGAAGTCATTAAAACTAGAATTGAAGGAGACAGTGTTATTATTGTAAGAATAAGTAAAAGTTGCAAAGAAAAAGCAACTTCATTATTATTTCCAGGACCAATACTAAGATTAACAAAAGGGAAATTTAACCCTTGAGTCGTCTGTAAAATTTTTTGTTGAGGAAAGCCCTTTATTACCAATAAAAAAAACAAAATTAAAAATATATATTTTTTCAAAAAGGCTCCTAAAATTTCTTAAGTCTTTCTTTCTTTTCTCTTAAAATAGTTTCAATATCTTTTGTTATTTCAGTTTCATTTAATTCTATATTATCATTTAAAACTCTAGTTTGAACAACAGAATTATCTTTATTGAATATATTTGAAAAAATACTTTTAAATGAATCCGCCTTAGGAAAATTTTTGTTTTTAGAGAGTTCAAATTCCAACTTATCAATATCACTTTGCTCTTTTAACTCTTTCAATAAAATAGATGAATTACTACTAACTAAAAATATATAAACATAACCCAAAATTGATATAGCCTGTATGCTATTTCTTGAATCTAGGTCATATCTAGCTAGTACATCTACAAAAAAGGAATTCTTACTACTCTTAACCATTCTTTTGTATTTATTTAAAATTATTCTCTTATAATAAACAACACAAACCAAAAAAAGTAACAAACATACTAATAACTTCATAAAGGAAGTACTAACAGAAACTATATTATTACTTGTTTTAGAGCTTATATTACTACTCACAATATTTAAATCATCCAACACAGGTAGCTTAACTTCATCGATTAAAGTACTAGAATTTTGATGATTAGAACTTATAGTTTGACTAAATAAAAAATTATAAAAGGTCAATAAAAAAAACACTATATACAATCTAAATTTATTCATTTTTATTTTTAATTATCTCTGTAATTCTTATACCAAAATTTTCATCAATAACTACAACTTCTCCTTTTGCTATTATTTTACCATTTACAAGAATATCAACAGGCTCTCCTGCAAGTTTATCAAGCGATATAATAGTACCTTCAGACATACCTAAAATATCTTTAATCTTTCTCTCAGTCCTACCAAGTTCAACAGTAACTTGCATAGAAACATCCATCAACAAACCAAAATTACTTGGGTCAATACCCTCAGGCAAACTATCCATTAAATCAGGCAGTTTTATGCCTTTAATTTCTGTTTTATCTTGATTTCCTCCGCCATCATCTGCATACATCAAATATACCCCCTTCTTTAAAACAAAATTTGTCCAAATTGATAGAACAATCTCTTAATTATTTATTCGATCTCTTCTGTAAGTTCCCTTAGCAAGTCAAAATCTTTAATTTCCCCAATTTTTTCAGTAATTTGAACAGATATCTTATTGTTAGTTAAACCCATCCTACATTTAAATTTTTCCCTAGTACCTACTTTTAAAGTCAAGTCTTTATTTATTGGAGAATTTTCAAGTTTCAAAACATCCCCTTTAACTATAGATAAAATATCTTTAAACTTTAAATTAATGGTTCCTATTTCAGCGATTAAAGGAATTGCTGTATTCTCAAGCTTATCCTTTAACGCATCTAAATTTTCACTAGTAGTTCCTATACCTATAAGAGAATGCCAATATCTTATTGATAATTTAGACACTATAGGCTCCATCGTCATATAAGGCAAACAAAAATTCATTAACCCTTCTACTTTACCTATTTTAACTTCAAGAGTTACTAAAATAACCATTTCATTAGGGGGGACTATTTGAGCAAACTGTGGGTTTACCTCAATATGACCAAATCTCGGTCTTAAATCTACTACTTGAGACCAAGATTCCCTCATGTTTGAAAGTATCCTAATTATTACACTCTCCATTACTGATTGTTCAATTTCTGTTAAATCTCTACTCTTCTCCTTAATTGTATCTCCTTCTCCACCAAAAAGCCTATCAATAATTGCAAATGTAATTGTTGGATCTACTTCAAAAATAGCAGAACCTTTTAATGGATCCATATTTATTATGGCTAAAGTAGTAGGATTAGGAATAGAACGAATAAACTCCTCATATGTTAGTTGGTCAACAGAAGCAACATGTAGGTTTACCATTTTTCTTAGCAATGCAGAAAGAGAAGTAGTTGTATACCTTGCAAAAGTTTCATGAAAACTTGAAACTGTTCTAACTTGCTCTTTAGAAAATTTATCCGGTCTTTTAAAATCATAAATTTTAACCTTACGTTTTTTTTGCCCTGTAGGATTTGAGATTATATTTGTCAAAGAATCATCTGAAGATAAATTTTCTGATGAATTAATTGATTCTAAAAGACTATCAATGTCATCTTGTGACATTGCTCCTGCACCATCTGCCATTTAACAATTCCTTCTTACATTTTTCCCATAACAAAAATTACATATCAAATATATCAAATTGTGAAAAAGCTACTTCTTCTATTTCACCATTTCTTAAAATACTATTAATTTTTGCTTTTAATTCAGATTTAACCTGACTCTCATTCTTCATATCTTGACTTGCTCTTTGATTGAAATATTCCCTTATTATATCTGTAAGCCTTACTTTTTGTCTTCCAAGCTCATTTAACATGTTTTCATTACCCTCAGAATATCCTAAAGCAAGCTTTATAACAAAAGATTTAGCAGGAATATCTGTTGTACTCCCTCTAATTTCACTAATACTCTCATACCATGTAAGAATAGGAGGCTTCCCTAAATATTCATTAGAAAATACTGGAAAATTCTTTGGTGCTCCGCTTTGAGCTACTACCATTTTTGATACAAAATATGAAATAATTGCCATTATAATACCTATAAACAATGCAGCGGCAATTACTTGCAATAATTTTATTATTATATCAGGTAATAACTTACCTTTCCTTTTATCATCTGAATTACTCATATCTATATGTTCTTCTTTATCAGGCATTATTCCTCCATTAACTTATAATTCTAGATTAATTATATATAAAATTCATTCAAATTGTAAAACTTCCTTAGGATGACTTAAATTTCCATCATTAATCATAAGAATATCTATTCTCCTATTGTAAGACCTACCCTCAGGGGTATCGTTAGTTGCTATAGGCTTTGTATCACTATACCCTGCTACCTCAAATTGTTCCTCGATAGCTTTTTTTTGTTTAGAACTTATATAATTCAAAATTTGCTCTAACATATTTACAGATCTAATTGCAGATAACTCCCAATTATTTTTCCAAGGACCATTTACATCAGTATCTATTCGATCTGTATGACCTTCTATCTTAAAACTATAACCTTTGCCATTCAAATAACTTATAAATGATGCTATTTTTTGAATATTATCCCTATTGTCTTCTAATTTGACCTCTGCACTTGCAGGATCAAAAAAAGCATCAGCTGCTATTGAAATTAAAATCCCACGCTCTGTTCTTTTCACTACTATGTCTTTTGAACTAATTTGCTTAATAAATTCTATCATTGACTTATCTTTAGCAGATTGTGTTAATTGCTTATTCTTCTCCGAAGAAGGTAAAGACATAAAACTGTTACTTAAATAAGATAATTTCTCAGTATCGAATGTCTTTCCTCCTTTCCAAACTCCTGAACCTGTAAAAGCTGCTGATACTATTCTTAATATATTTTCATTGGGTATAACATCTTCTATAGAAAACATAGCAACAAAAAACACTAAAAGTAAAGTTACCATATCCCCATAAGTTGCCATCCATTCAGGAACTCCTTCCTCACATTCCGGACACTTTTTATCTCTAACCACTACTCACCTCCAATACTATCTCCAAGCTTAGCCCTAATAGAAGGAGTAACGTAAGTAGAAAGCTTCTGTTCAAGTATCCTTGGATTATCTCCTGCTTGTATAGATAGTATTCCTTCTATTATCATCGACTTTGTAAAAACTTCTTCTGAATCAAGATGTTCAAGTTTTAATTGAATAGGCATGAATATAAGATTTGCCATAATAGTTCCATAAAGAGTTGTAATTAAAGCTACAGCCATTGATGAACCAAGCGCAGATTTGTCCTCGAGATTACCAAGCAATGCAATAAGTCCTATTAAAGTACCTGTCATACCAAATGCTGGAGCTAATTTCCCCCATGTTGCAAAAAACTTAGAACCTACTTTATGTCTTTCTTGAATCTGATCAATCTCAAGGTATAACATCGTTTTTATTATCTCTGGATCTGTACCATCAACAACAAGTCTCATACCTGCTCTGAAAAAAGAGTCCCCTATTTCATCCAATCCATCATCAAGTGATAACAATCCCTCTTTTCTAGCTTTCTCAGAAAATTCAATTAACGTTCTAATTACAGTAATTTTATCAAATTGCATACTTTTAAAGAAAAATCCAATATACCTAGGAGTTCTCTTAATAACTTCAATTTCTGAAGATGCAAGTAAAGCACAAAAAGAACCAATAACAGTAATAAAAATAGAGCTTAGATCCCAAAACATTCCAATCCCTGTTGGAGTAGCTGCCATTGAAAGAAAAATAGCTCCAAATCCTATACCCCAACCAAGAATACTAGCTAAATTCATACTTTAACTCCCTTAATTGTTAAACTAACTTTAATTAAATGCTTGCAAAATATAATACCTGAGATCAACTCTTTTATCAACTAACTTAGTTATAGCTTAAAATAATAAAAACTTAAAATATTATTATTGCAACATAACTGCTCGACTATCTTTAATTACTACCTTCACTTGAAAAATAACAACTTTAAATAAGCCTGCAAATAAAAAATTCCAAATTTTTTAACCCTCTTTATTTATCATCAAAGAAGTAATTTCTTTTCTATATTCCTTTATACTTGAAATTATAACTTCTATACTTTCTAGAACTACAACCTTCTTACCTGTTAACAAAAGAATAGTTGTATCAGGATTAGCTTCTATACTTTCTATTTGATGAGGATTTAAGTAATATTCTTCATTATTAAGTTTTGTAACTTTAATCATAATCTAGCAAACAATTACCTATCTTTTCAGTTGCACCAATTCTTGTAACATTTGATCTGAGGTAGTTATTGTCTTAGCATTTGCCTGAAATCCTCTTTGAGTTACTATCATATCCGTAAACTGTTCTGCAAGATCTACATTAGACATTTCTAACACTCCTGATCTAATTGATCCAAGTCCTGCAAGTCCTACCTCTCCAACTCTTACTTGACCTGAATTACTTGTTTCTACAAAATTTGTTTCTCCAGATTTAGACAACCCTCCTGAATTAATAAATGAAGCAAGTGCTATTTTACCAAGTTCTCTACGCACCCCATTTGAATACACACCTGTTATTATCCCTGACTGATCTATGTCAAAATTTTCCATATACCCCATTTTATATCCATCTTGATTAATAGCTTTTGTTGTACTAGCATCAGCAAATTGTGTCATAGTATCTCTATAACTTCCAACACGACCCAATATCAAATTAAACACTTGCTGGGAACCCACACCCTCATTAGCATTAGGAACATTAAATGTTATTGGAATTTGTAATTGTGCATTAGCCTCACCAGCAGCAGCATTTAATGAAAGCAACGCTCCATTATTATCAAATCCAACATTAAAACTAGTATTTTCTTCACCATTAATAAATACTAAAGCATTCCATAAATTAGGTGTATTGATATCTCTTATTACTCGCACTTCCATTGTATGCTCATTACCTAAAGAATCATATATTGTCTTATTTACTGTCCAAGTACCTTTAGCTTGTTCAGAAGCTGTTGCATTATCTGCAATAATAGGTAATCTCTTGTCAAGATTACATGCTAAGTTTACATTTTGTGTTGCTTTAGCATTTTCTTTATCTCCAACTGGAATAATAAGATCCTCAACATCCGCTGCTGAGTTTATTACTTGCTCTCCACCCAAATTCTTAGACATCCAACCTTGTACCCTCATACCATTTGCTGGATTGACTAACTTGAAACTAGAATCAATATCAAACGCTCCCGCTCTAGTATAAAAAGAATTATCACCATCTTTTAATATAAAAAATCCATTTCCACTTATTGCTAAATCTGATGTTTTTTGAGTACTTTGAAACGCACCTTGAGTATGTAAAGTATCTACTGTTGCGACATTCATCCCTAGACCTATTTGTTTAGGATTAATTCCACCCCTATCATCTGTTGGCTTAGAAGCACCCGACATTGATTGAGATATCATATCTTGAAAATTAACCCTTCCTTTTTTAAAACCTATTGTATTCACATTTGATATATTGTTACCAACAACATCCATCCTTATTTGATGGTTTTGTAACCCAGAAACTCCAGAATATAAAGATCTCATCATATGATTATTCCTCCAAACCTACTGATAATAAATTTTCATAATTATAATATTTACTATTTACCATAACTTGTGATGAACCACCATCACTATATTTTACATTTACTACTTTTCCTTTCACATACTCTCCATTTAAATCTACAAATTCAACTACTCTACCAATCAAATCCAAATCTTTTTGTATTCCAAAATTTCTCTCAAACTTTGAAAAAGAATTACTTAAATTTGTCATCTGTTCTAATGTAGAAAACTGAGCCATTTGAGCCATAAATTCTTTATCTTTTAGTGGATCTGTTGGATCTTGATGCTTCAACTGAGCAAGCAAAAGTTTTAAAAAATCATCCTTTCCTAGAGAAGAATTAGAACTTCTAACATTCACTCCACTTTTCTTTATGTCCATTAACTGATTTTTATTAACAAAAAAATTCATATCATTACTTATATCCATATTTTCAACCTCCTAATTAAACTACTAGATTTATAATTTGCTCAAGTTCCCTTGAAAATTCAACATCTTCCTCTATACTATTAGCTGACAATTTATCTTCAAAATAAATTACTCTTTGCATACTGTTAAAATCTTTCTCATTTCCTTCTTCTTGCTTGAAATTCAAATTCCTGCCAGCAAGACCAAGTTCAAGACTAGAACTAAAACCATCTTCATTTAATAACTTATTCAAGCCATACATATTCTGCTCAAACAAATTTTTTACCCCTTGACTATCAACTATTATTTTACCAAACAAATTATTATTTGATCCTAAAGTCAAATTAATTCTTACACTACCAAGATCTTTTGGCTTAAGTAACAACCTAATTTCTCCTGTATTATTTGATTTCAAAATAACCTTCATTTTTTCCATAATATTTTCATTCACTTTAAAATTCCATTCACTTTTCAAATCATTACTAAACAATAAACTCTTAAAATCTTCATTAACTAACTTTAGAGAAGATTTTGTCATTTCATTAGCAAAACCCGTAAATATATCATCAAAACTTTCTTTATTACTATTATATTTCGTAGAATAACTATTCTCTACTATTTTTAAATTTTTTTGTGAAGTTTCTTCTCTAATCCTTATACTATTATATTTTGGAATTTGATAATCTCTAACCTCAATGTAAAGTCTATTATCACCACTTTCTTTCTCTTGTTCTTCCTTTTTTGAATTTTCTATATTTAATGTGTTAACTAATTGATTAAAATCCAAATTTGTAAATATATTCAAGTTCTTCACTAAAACATTTATTTCATTCAAGAGTTCATTTATTTTAGCAATAACTTCAATTTTTGAATAAGATTGAAGATCTTTTTTAAGTTCCTGTCTTAAAGCCTTTAAATTACTCAAACCTAATCCATCAAGACTGTTTAAAATATTCTTCAATTCATTAACAAAATCATTATCACCTAGCTTCTTAATAAGAAAATCTTTATTTAAATTTAATATCTTAAGATCTTTATTTAAAAAACCATCCTTTTGTAATAGTTTTAGAAAATTCAAAAAAACTTGTCCTACAGTATTAACTTTATTAAATTCCTTTGATATAATGTCTAGAAAATTTTTTCTCTCTTTTGTTAAAAATTGATCCAATCCCAATTTATTATCTTTTATCAAAGTAAGCATATTAATATTTTTGCCTACTTGGTTCAAATTAACTAATCTACTCATGACTTACTCCAATGAATTCACAGACATCTTTCTTATAATTTTAGCAGCTTTTTCAACTTCCATCAATGAAAGCCAGTAAGGCACAATAGAAGACGAACCTTCCTTCTTTGCAATTTCTTCTACCTTTCTAATGTATGATATGGCAATTTCATCATTAAGCTGCTCAAGACGTGCTACAGCTGATTCCGGTGGCATATTAACTAAATATTTTGCTGCTTGTTCAATATTAACATCCTCATTACTATATTTACCTACGATATCATCAATTACTTTTTGTCTAACTTCAAGATCTTTTTGCTTCTGCTCTAACTCAGACTCTAGTTTATTTAAATTATTTTCTTTACTATGAAGTCGTTCTTCTAATTTTACCAGTTCTTGACTTCTTATATCTATTGCTTCCCTTTCTTTTATAATTCTCACTTCATCTAAACTAATATTCTTACTATTAATAAATAAACTATTATCTACAAAAATTTTTGACTTAATTAAAGTAGATAAATAATCATTATTCTTATATATACCCAAAACATCTAAACAAACTATTGAAATTATTATTAATAAAAATATTAATGATAACCAAAAAAATATTCTAAGAAAAAATGACATTAAATTATTCACTATCAATCCCTAACTCTTTATAAACTTTATAGTTGACGTATTCATCAACAATCAAATCTAATTTTTTCTCTTTACCTTTTATTATAGTACTATTTAAATTTTTTATTAATATCCTTATTTTTTTTTCTTCTCTATATTTCTCTTTATAAAGCCCATAATATTTTTTCCATTCTTCTTTTAGGTTTTTTAGATCTTTTAAGTATTCTCTTTTCTTATAATTTAAGCAATCCATATAAAATCCTTTATTTAAGGGATCTGTTTCTTGGGTTTTTAACAAATTAACAGCAAGTCCTTCTATAAAATCTTTCCTTAAAGCCATTTTACCATTTACATGCATTAAATCATTTTCTTTTATTTGTTTTTCATAATTCTTAATAACTAATATTTTTTGAAGTCTTTTTAACCTGTCTATTGCATACATTATCCTAAAATTTCCTCCATACTTCTTTTAAGTTCTTCAAACTTAAATATTTCATTCATGCCTTGTGACATAAATTCTATTATCTTAGGATATCTAGAAATTGCATAATCAACTTCAGAATTGAAACCCTTCTGATATATACCTGCATTAATTAACTCTTCATAATTTTTATAAATAGACAGCAAGTTTCTTATTCTTGTTATTAATTTCTGTGTATTAAAATCTACTATTCTATAAACAGATCTTGAAGCTGAACTTAATATATCAATAGAAGGATAGATTCCATTTTCTGACAAACTTCTATCTAAAATAATATGCCCATCTAAAACTGCTTTTACACTATCTGAAATAGGCTCCATAAAATCATCACCCTCTACTAAAACTGTATAAAAACCCGTTATACTTCCATTACCTTTTAATCCAGACCTTTCAAGTAATACTGGAATATCTGCAAAAACAGACGGTGGATATCCTTTTGTCGCAGGAGGTTCGCCTGTTGAAAGACCAATTTCCCTTTTTGCATTTGCAAATCTTGTTATAGAATCAAAAAGAAACATTACATTCTTACCTTGTTCTCTAAAATATTCAGCAATAAGAGCAGCCGTATAAGCCCCTTTATGTCTTGCAATGGGCATATCATCTGAAGTTGAAACTACTAAAATACTTTTTTTCAAACCTTCTTCACCAAGCTCATATTTAATAAACTCATTAAGTTCACGACCTCTTTCTCCTATCAACGCAATAACATTTACATCAGACTTTGAATTTTTAGCAATCATTCCAAGTAAAGTTGATTTACCAACTCCAGCTCCAGAGAATATTCCAATTCTTTGCCCTTTAGCAATAGGCAAAAGACCATCCAAAACCCTTATGCCAGTAAACAATTGCTCTGAAAAAACACCTCTTTCTACAGGATTAATAGAACTAAAGCAAAGCTCTACATAATTCTTCCCAAATATCAACCCCTTATTATCAAGTGGTCTACCAAGTGAATCTATGACTCTACCAAGTAAATTATCAGTTATATTGACTGTTAGTTTCTTATCCAATGAATATACCTTAGCTCCTAACTCAAGTCCAGCAAAATTTTCATAAGCCATTAGTTGTAAATAAGATTCATTAAAACCCAAAACTTCAGCATATATCTTTTTACCACTTCTATGCTGTATCATACATAAATCACCAATTCTACACTGAGGTCCTAAACTCTCTATTAAGAGCCCTTTAATCCTACTGACCTTACCAACAGATGACAAAGTTTCTAAATTCTCAATTAAACCAAAATATTCATTAAAAAAATCAACCATTAACATCTCTTCAAATTTAACTTAATGGAGAAAAATTTTTTACTCTTTCTTCTATCTTTTCAAGTTGAGATGAAATTCTTGCGTCAATTTCTCCGAAATCTGTTTCCACAACACAGCCTCCTTTACTTACAGAAATATCTTCTAAAACTTCAAGACTATCTATATTATCAAACTTTGAAATCAACTCATCTTTTTTTTGATTCACAATATCAATATCATCAAGATTGACTCTAATAGTTATTTTAGTCTTGTCCCTCACTTTTTTTAAAGCCTCATTAACATTACCAATAACAATTCCTTTTTGAGTTTCTGTAATCTTCTTTACAACCTTAATTACAACCTGCATAATCAAAGTCATTATTTGCTCACTAGAAGTTTCAATAATCTCTTTTCTCTTATTAATAACTACTGAAATTATACTTTGTAATTTGCCTATAACCTTATCCAAATCGCTTGCACCTTGTTTATATCCTACTTCATATCCCTCTTGCCTACCTTTTTCACTTTCTTCACTAAGTTGCTCATTTAACTTTTGCTCCTTCTCCTTTACCAAATTTTTTAAAGAGTTTATTGCTTCTTTCTCAATATTTTCCTTCATCAAAACAGCTTCTTTTTGAGTCTCTTCCGCTTGAATAGTAGCCGATTGAACTATTTGTTCAGCTTTTTCAGAAGCTTCTTGAAGCAACCTAGCATGTTCTAATCTCATTTCTTCTTCCAAGAGTCTTTGTTTTTCTTCAAATTGTCCTTCCAATTTGACTTTCTCTTTTCTTAGAAATTCAAGTTCTTCTTTTAATTTTTCAAGTTTCATACCTATAGTATGAACTTCATTTTCTTTAGTTTTTATCTCCAAAGACGAAAATGTCGGCCTGGCAATTTCAACAAACTCTATCTTAGAAACATTATCAACCTCAAATGCCTTATATAATACTTTAGACAAGTTATACTCCTATTTCTAGATTAATATATCTTCTTCTCCACCTCTAGATATTACTAATTCACCTTGTTCTTCAAGTTTTCTTATGAGTGAAACTATTCTTTGCTGTGCTTCTTCCACATCTTTTCTTCTTGTAGGACCCAAAAACTCCATATCCTCTTTTAACATTGATGCAGCACGTTTTGACATATTTTTAAATATTTTTTCTTGAACAGGTACATCAACAGATTTTAAAGCCTTAGCAAGCTCTTGTCCATCTATTTCTCTTAACACTCTTTGAATTGAGCGATCATCAAGCAATACAATATCTTCAAACACAAACATTTTTTTCTTAATTTCCTCAGCTAATTCTGGATCTTCTTCTTCTAATGATTCTATTATATATTTTTCAGTTTTACGATCAGCAAAATTAATAATTTCAACAACACTATCTACCCCTCCAGCAGCAGTATAATCTTCAGAAGAAAGCGAAGCAAGTTTTTTTTCTAGAACCCTCTCAACCTCTCTTATTACCTCAGGAGAAGTCCTATCCATCAAAGCAATTCGCTTAGCTACATTTGTTTGTATCTCTGTAGGCAGTGAAGCTAGAATGAATGAAGCCTTTGCAGCGTCAAGATAAGATAAAACCAGAGCAATTGTTTGTGGGTGTTCTTGTTGTATAAAATTAAGAATATTTGCAGGATCTGCTCTTCTAATAAACTCAAATGGTCTTGATTGTAAAGCTGAACCCAAATTATTGATAATATCAATCGCTTTTTGTGTTCCCAAAGATTTCTCAAGAAGTTCTCGTGCATAATCTATCCCGCCCTTTTGAATAAACTCTTGAGCTATCATAAGTTCTTTAAATTCAAGTAAAATACTATCTCTTAGTTCTGCTGTAACTGTATCAAGTCTTGCAATCTCAAATGTTAAAGCTTCAACCTCTTCCTGACTTAGATATTTTAATATTTTAGAAGAAACATCAGAACCTATTGAAACAAGCAAAATGGCTGCCTTTTGTTTACCAAGCAATGTAGATATATCTAATATTTCCTTTTTCTTCCTCTCTTCCATAATCAAACACCTCTATGAACTTTTTATAAGCCAAGTTCTAATAAGTTTTGCAACATCCTCAGGTCTTTCTCTTGCAAGCAACTCAGCATTATGCCTTAAATCATCACCTTCTCTAATATCTCCAACAACGTCATCAAGATCTAAGTCTCTATTATCTGACAAAGCCTGTTGTCTTCTTAAATGTGCTTGTTTAGCAAGTTCTTCTTCTCTAATTCTTCTTCGTCTCTCAAATTCTTTAGATAACATAAAGAACAACACTAAAATTATTATTAAAATTACTGAAGCAATAGAACCAAATAATAAAATAAACTTTACTTTTTGATCATTGAAATAACTTTCATCTATCTTTCTAAACTTATCGTTACGATCAAAAGGAAGGTTCCGAACAATTATAGAATCACCTCTTTCAGGCTTGTAATCAAACGAACTCTCCAAAACTTCTGTAATTTTCTTTATCTCATCATCAGACATAGCCTTATATTCTCTTTTTCTCAGTCCATTTTCTACAATATAATTTCCCTTATCATCATAAACATAAGGCCAAATACCATCAACAAAAATACCAATAGAAATGCCTACTATTCTTGCTGGTTCTTTTTCTTCTGTAAGTTTTTTTTCATTTAAAGCTACATTCTTTGTTTCTTGTTTTTCATTAAATTTTCCTGTAATATCACTTAAATTCTGATATTCAGGCGGTGTATTACCCTCTTGCCCAGGAGGACCCCAAGGACTATACCCTTGTCCTTCATATGATTTAGACAAAGTCTGAGAAGATATAACAGTAGTATCACTTACTTTTTTTGTGTTATAAGAAGCTTTAACATCCTGTGCTTCAAGCTCAATTGGAGCATATTGTTTAGACTCAACTATTTGCTTTGAGGTATCTAGTTTTACATTTACTCCTGAAATACTAAACCTATCTTCTGAGAGAACCTTACCTAAGGCCTCAGCAATACGTTTGGTAAGTGCTGCCTGGTATTTTAATTGTAATTTCCTCTCCTTTTCAGCAAGATCTATCCTATCAACACCCTCCCAGTCTGAAAAATCATTTAAAAGATTACCCTGATTATCTATTATTGCTATATTTTCAAGTTTTAACCCTTCTATTGCATACTGAATTAATTTCATTAACCCTTTTATTTTTTTCCTATCCTTAAAAACATCAGAACCTGGTTTTGGAGTAATTCTAACAGATACGGTTACAGGTTCTTGTTGCTCTGCAAACAAACTCTTATCTGGCATAACAAGGTTAACGTTTACAGCATCAATATCATCAAGAGCTAATATGTGCTGTTCAAGGGAATTAGTAATAGATCTTCTTAAATTCACATTACGTTCAAAATCAGTAATAGTCCAGCGATCAATATCAAAAAGAGACCAAGGATCCACGTTAGAAGGAACAAGCTCCTCTCTTATCATTATAGCTCTTTCTTTCTTTGCAGTTTGCTCATCTTGTAAATATATCTTATTATCTTCTGTGATTATATAACTTATATTATCAGCATCAAGCCTTTGGGAAATTCTATCTAAAAGATTTTTATCATTGATACTTACGCCAAAAAGTGGAACACTAAGACTTTTAGTTGAAAATCTTATTAAAAAAGCAAAAGAAAAAATTATAAACAGCAATATAGCAAACAAAGCTATTTTTTGCACAATACTTGCTTTTCTCAAAACTTCTTTTAGCCATTTAAAGACCTTATCAAAAAACTTGCCCAAAGCTAAACTCCTTAACGAATATTAACTATATCTTGATACGCCCTTAATGAACGTTCTATGATGGCTTTAGTTATGTTTAGATTCATATTAGCCTTAGCAATAGCAATTGTAACATCATGAGTATCTATATTGTTTGGTTCTAAAATAGCCTTTTGTGCCATTTCAAAAACATTCATTTGACTATCATTTACCTTGGCAAGAGTAGTTAGAAACATATCTTTAAATGTTTTAACTTCTTTACTTGCTTTACCTGCTTGATTAACATTTAAATCAAAATGCAAAGGGTCTTTTCTAATTAAAAAAACATCCTGTCCAGAAAAAAATGGCTCAATCTTCATTCTTTATTCCTTTTACTATTAAGCTTGTAAAATACCCAAAGCACTTTTAAACATAGACTTACTACTATTAACAGTAGTAACATTTGCCTCATAAGCTCTTGAAGCTGAAATCATATCTACCATTTCCTCTACAATATTTACATTAGGTAATTCTACATATCCTGTTTTATTTCCATGTTTAAAAGAATCAGGATGACTTGGATCGTAAACTAACCTTAATGGTGCTTTATCTTTCTCAATTCCTGCAACCCTTACTCCTTGGCCTAACCCATTATCTAAATACTTAGGAACAAAAGGCCCCTTAAAATAAGGATTTCTAACTCTTGGAGAAAAAATTATTCTTGAACGTCTATATGCGCCTCCTTCAGGAGTTCTTGTAGTTGTAGCATTTGCAATATTATTAGATATAACATCAAGCCTTAGCCTCTGAGCTGTTAAGCCTGTTGAGGCTATATTCATACTCCCAAATAAACTCATAAATCTTATCCTTTCTCTTTTTTAATTATTTTAAAACAATATTAACTGCCCTAAAATAACTAGATTCAACATTAGCCATTAAATCATACATCATTTGGTTTTTAACCAAATCTTTAATTTCACTATCAATATTTACATTATTTCCGTTATTATTAAAAGAAGACAAATAATCCAACATTTGCTTAGGCTTAACATCTAAGTAATATAAGCTCTTGCTACCACTTAAATGTTTTGCAGAAAGCTTGCTTAAAGTCAAAGTTTTATTATTCTCTGTATTCACAGCCTTTTTAAATTCTGCTTCAAAGGAAACTTTACTTCTTTTAAAGTTAGGAGTATCTACATTTGCCACATTATTTGCTATTACTTTTTGCCTATAGACCAAAACATCTAAATATTTATGCGTTAGATCTACAGATTTTTCAAAAATATTCAAATTCATACCTCCTACACAACACAAATATTCATTTTATATTATATAATAATTCAAATCTTTTTGGATATTAATTTTTATTTTTTCATTAATATATTTTGAATCAATTTCATATTGCTTAATCTTACTTCCTGGTGCTTCAAAAAAAAGATCTGCTAAAACTTTTTCCATTACACTATGTAGCCGTCTAGCACCAAGATTTTCATTCTCAAGATTAAGTTCATATGTAAGTTTAGATATTTGCTCTATTGCTTCATTAGTAAAAGTTAAGCTTATGTTATAAACCTTAAACATCTCAATATACTGCTTTATTAACGAATTTTTTGTTTGTTCCAGAATCTTCCTAAAATCTTTTATGCTTAAACTCTTAAGCTCAACTCTTATTGGAAACCTTCCTTGTAGCTCAGGAATAAGATCAGAAGGCTTTGAAAGATGAAAAGAACCAGCAGCTATGAAAAGAATATGAGAAGTATCAATAATTCCATACCTTGTATTCACTTTAGAACCTTCAATAATAGGAAGAATATCCCTTTGAACTCCTTCTCTAGATACATCATTACCTGTTCTTGTTTTGCTTGTAATTTTATCTATTTCATCAATGAAAACAATTCCCATATTCTCAACTTTAGACTTTGCAAGCTCAATAATATTCTCATGATCAACAAGTTTTTCAAGCTCATCAGTCAAAATTATTTCTCTAGCCTTTTTTATTTTTATTTCTTTTGTTTTTTTCTTGTCAAAAAAACTATTAAACATATTACCTAAATTCATATCAAGTTCTTCTAAGTTACCACCCGATATTATTTCTATCGTAGAAAATGGAGCCTTACTTGAAATTTTAATTTCTATGAATTTTTCATCTAGTTCACCTTTTTGCAACTGTTCCTTCAACTTTTCCTTTATTTTTTCTTTTACTAATTTTTCTTCCTCTGTTAATTCTGCATCATTCTTACTAACATCCAATAACAATTTAGCAAGAATTCTTTCCTCTGTTCTTTCAATTGCTTCATTCCTAACTTTTTCATACATATCGTTTTTTACCATATTAACAGAAATATTCATAAGATCTCTTATCATTGATTCCACATCACGTCCAACATAACCAACCTCTGTATATTTTGTAGCTTCTACCTTAATAAACGGTGCTTTAATTAATTTTGACAATCTCCTTGCAATTTCCGTCTTACCTATACCTGTTGAACCTATCATAATTATATTCTTAGGTATAATCTCATCCCTTATTTCTTTTGGAAGCTTCGACCTTATGTAACGGTTCACAAGTGCAATAGATACTGTCTTCTTAGCTTCTTCTTGACCTATAATATATTTATTCAATTCTTCTACAATATTTTTTGGAACCATATTGGCGTCTTCAAATTTTTGCACTAAGTTATCTCCTCTAAAGTAATATTCTCATTTGTATATATGCATACTTTTGCTGCAATTTTTAATGATTTTAAAGCAATAGTTTTTGCATCTAATTTTTTACTTTCAAGAAAAGCTAAAGCAGCTGAATAAGCATAGTTCCCTCCACTACCAATTGAAATCACATTTTCTTGTGGTTCAACTACATCACCTGTCCCTGAAATTAAAAGAATATTATTAGAATCAGCAACTATCATCATAGCTTCAAGTTTATGTAAAATTTTATCGCTTCTCCAATCTCTAGCAAGTTCAACAGCAGCACGTTTTATGTCAATCACAGCGTCTCCTCTTGCTTTCATTTTTACTTCAAATCTCTCGAACAAAGTAATAGCATCGGAAGTAGAACCTGCAAAACCTGCTAAAATCTTCCCGTCAAGTAATTTTCTTATCTTAATAGCATTCCCTTTTAAAATGGTGTGACCAAATGTTACTTGACCATCTGCAGCTATTACAGTTTTACCATCTTTCTTTATTGCTATTACTGTAGTTCCTTCAAAACTCATTAATTCCTCCTAGTTTTTAAGCTCCTTATTCAACTCTTCAATTAAAACATCTGAAATACTAAAATCATGCAAAATACAAGTTAAGTTTAAATCATTTCTAACTCCTGCACCCTTAAATTCCAAACCCAAAACTTCATAAATATCTTCCATATTTCTTATTTCAATAGCACCAAGGTCAATTAAATTCTTTATTCCTTTCCCAGAATTATCATTAGAATAAACATAAATATCAAGACCTAAGTCAAGTCCAAAGCTCACTGTAACTAGAGTACCAGACTTCTCAGGTGCATAAGTCACAAAAATAGCATCACTTAAACCGCTTATTATTCTGTTCCGTTTCGCAAAAAAATAAGACTTAATGCTTTCAAAAGGCATAGTTTCTGTAATAACTCATCCACCACATTGTAAAAGTTGATTTACGTACTTTCTATTTTGCTTTGGATAAATACTATCAATACTTGTGGCTATTACAGCATAAGTAGCATGTTTTTCTTGTATTGCTCCAAGATGAGCTGCAATATCAGCTCCAATGACAAAATCAGAAATGATTTCTATTCCATTTTTAGCTAAATGACTTGCAAATTCTTTCGTAGCCTCAACAAATTCTCTACTTAATTTTCTTGAACCAACAATAGCCCATGATTTTAAATTATCACAAGGCAGATTACCCATATAATATAAAGCAAATGGAGAATCATAAATATTCAATAATTTCGAAGGGTAATATTCATTACCAAGAACAACTACTTTAAAATTAATTTTCTCCAATATTTTCCTTTGCAACTCCACTTTTTTTAGTTCAGGTAATACAGAATGTCTTTTATAGGTTTTTCCTACATATTCAAGCATATCTTTTTGTGTTAGTTTCAAAATCTCATCCATTTTAAAATTATTAAAAAGTTTTAGTTTTTTCAGAACTATTTAAAAATTTTAATCCATCAAGGTAAAGTACTTTATACATTTAAAAATCTAATTTAGATTATCCATTAATTTATCTATCGATTTTTTCTGCTCATTATTTAGAGACTTAATTTTTGCTTTATTATAAGCTAGTCTAGAGCTTTTAAAATCACCAAATGAATAATAATTAGCGCCTCTAAGTAGCCAAAATTCAAGACTATCAACTTTCATATTTTCTAACCTATTTAAGTAAATCATCGCCTCTTTTTGCTTATCTAAATCATAAACACATATATTTGCAAATGCAAAAAGACTATTTTGGTAATCACCTTTTATATCTATTGATTTTAAAAAAGAAGTTTCTGCTAACTTAATATATTTGTCTATTTCATTTTTATTACTTAAATTCTTTGCCAGATTATAAAAAGCAACACCTTGATAAAAATGTAACAAATAATTAATTGGAGAAATTACTAAGGCTTTGCTAAAATTTTCTACTGCAAATCCATATTGTTCTAATTCAATAAATTTTAATCCTATGAGACTGTAAAATCTAATTTTTTTATCTACAGAATTTATTATCTTTAATATATTATCCTCTTCCTTTCTTATAAATTCCTTATAAACCTCTATTTTATCTAAAGAAGTACCACCAACTTCTTCTATTTCTCTTATCCTTAATCCTAAGTTTGTTTTTTCTTTGGAGTTTTTACCACAAGCTAAAATCAACAAAAAAAATAAACTTAGGATTAAGATTTTTTTTTTCATAATTACTACCTTCTAAAGAAAAATATATTTAAAATAAAGTTATTAATCGTTATTTTTCTTATTTAAGTTTCTAAGAAATGTTGGTACATCAATGTCATCATCAACATAAGTAGGACTATTATTTTTATTAGCAAGAGAATTATCTTTTGTCGCATAAGTTGTATTATTAATATTATAATTAGAACCTCTCATTAAATTGTCAAATTCTTTTGAACTTAAATTATTATTTAAAGATCTACTAGTTTCCTTAGGTTTCTTACTAGCAAAACCAGTTGCTATTACTGTTACGAATATTTCATCATCAAGGTTAGAATTAATCGCATGTCCATATATTACAGTAGCCTCTTCATCAACACTAGCTGTTATTATCTCCATAATTTCTTCAAGTTCAAGAAGTGAAAAATCTTCTCCACCTGTTACATTAACAAGTAAACCCTTGGAGCCTTCAATGCGAACATCATCTAAGAGAGGATTACTAATTGCAGAAGTCGCAGCATCAACAGCACGGTTCTCTCCCTTACCATGCCCAATTCCCATTAGAGCATCTCCTTGACCTTGCATTATGCTCTTAACATCAGCAAAATCAATATTAACTTCTCCATGCTCTGTTATTAATCCTGCAATTCCTTGAACACCCATACGCAATACATCATCTGCTTTACGGAAAGCTTCTTTAATAGTTGTACGTTTATCAACTACCGTTAAAAGTTTTTGATTAGGAATGATTATTAAAGTATCTACAGATTTACGAAGGTTATCAATACCTTGTTCAGCTAGCCTCATTTTCTTGGGTCCTTCAAATTTAAATGGTTTAGTAACAACTCCTACTGTTAAAATTCCTAACTCTTTTGCAACTTGAGCAATTACAGGGGCCGAACCTGTTCCTGTTCCTCCTCCCATTCCCGCTGTAATAAATATCATATCAGCACCAGTTAAATGATTTTTAATTATGTCAATATCCTCTTCAGCTGCTGCTTGCCCAATTTCAGGCTTACCACCAGCACCAAGTCCAGCTGTTACCTTAGCACCTAAAGCTATTTTTATTGGTGCAATAGAAGTCTGCAAGGCTTGAAGATCTGTATTTGCAATTATGAATTCAACATCTCTAACTCCATATTCAATCATGCGATTAACAGCATTACTACCACCACCACCAGCTCCTATTACTTTAAGTATTGTTGGATTTGTAACGGAATCAAATCTTCTAGAATTACTGTCTATTATATTATAGTCTTTCATTTTAATCATTTCCTCCTAAGTTAAAACCATTCCTTTAAGAACCAACTTTTTAACTTTGCAGACACTTTATTTATACTCTTATTACTATTATTATTCACTTTTTTTAATTTATTATATTTTTGTTGTTCATGAACATAAAGAACCAAACCCAAAGCTGAAGAATATCTTGGATTTATATATTCCTCTGATATTCCCCTAACATTCATCGGAATTCCAACTCTTGTTGGATAACCAAAAACTTCTTCACCTAATGCTGGAAGACCAGGACAAAGAGAACCTCCACCGGTTATTACTATACCCCCATTAATTTTATTATAAAAACCTCTTTTGATGACTTCTTCCTTTACCATTTCAAGAATTTCTTTAAGTCTTGAGTGTATTATGACTCCAAGTTCCTTTCTATTTCTTTCTTGAGGTGGTCTCGTTCCAAGGTTGGGAATCACAACAGTTTCTATTTGACTATCTAAAACACTTAAATGCGCAATGCCCGCTGTTATTTTAATATTTTCAGCAACATCCTCAGGAACTTTCCAAACCTGTGCAATATCCAAAGTTACTCTATTGCCTCCTATTGGAACAACACCCGTATAACAAGGTGTTCCATCAACATAGAGTAAAATATCTGTTGTACCTTTACCCATGTCAATAAACAACACACCCATTTCTTTTTCTTCCTTAGATAAAATAGAATAAGAAGAAGCAATAGAACCTAACACCATCTCTTCAACTTGAAAACCTGCTCGATTAATGCATCTTACTAAGTTTTGAGAAGAAGAACTTGAACCGGTAATAATATGAACTTCTCCTTCTAATCTTACACCCATCATGTCTATTGGATTCTTGATATGAGGAATTCCGTCTACAATAAATTCTTGAGAAATTACATGTAGAATTTCCCTATCCATAGGTATTACAATAGCCTTAGCCGCCTCAATTACACGTTCAACATCAGCAACACTTATTTCCCTAGTTTTAGAGTTTATTGCAACAACACCCCTTGAATTAGTTCCTTCAACACTACTTCCAGACATAGAAACACAAACAGAAGAGATATCACAACCAGAAATGAGTTCTGCTGCTTCTACAGAATTTGCAAGTGATCCAAGAGCAGCTTCTATGTTTATTAATACACCTTTTCTAATACCTTTGGATTCACTTGTTCCTATTCCTATTATCTCAAGCTGTCCATTTAAATTGATTTCCGAAACCACTGTACATACCTTTGATGTTCCTACATCTAAACCTACTATTAAATCCCTAGCCACCATTATCTCCTAATAAAACTATATTTCCACTTCTTAGATCTATTAAGTTTCGTTTTGTATTTCTAAACAAATCTATAACAGTAAATACTTTATATATTGTTTCTGTTAAATTTGAGTCTGCCGTTATTAGAACCTTTTTGTTTATGTTCCTCAAATATAAAATTATATTATACTCATAAGAGTTAAGTTTTGAAAAACTAACTTCTGATATTAAATTATACAAATTATTGCTAATCTTTTTAAGATTACTTAAATTTTTCAACAATTTTACTACTCTTGGCTCTAAAAAATCTCCTATTGCATTATCATTAAACATTATTCCACTTAATACAGGTAAATTATAACTTAATTTATTATTTTTTTCTAAAACTATTCCATTATCACAAAGTACATAGTAAACTAATCTACCATCTTTATTTTCATAACCTACGCTAATAGGATTTCTTCTTGTTATTTTGATTTTAACTTTATTAGGAAAACTAAGAATCATTTGTACAGTTTGTACTCTTACATCTTTTTTAATATTATTTTTATAAAAATCTTGATCAAACTCATAATAATAAATATTAGTTTTCATTTGTGATAAGTTCAAAAATTCTTCCTGTGAAAAAAAAATTTCACTGTCAATGGTTATGAATTTGACCAACAAATAAGGTGAAATAAAAATAATAAATATTATTTGAAATAATAAAAAAATACTAATAATATATATATAACAAACTAATAATTTCCCATATAAATTCATAACTCAACCTAAATAGCTAACATTTTCAGTTAAATTCCTTGGAAACTAAAGTATCTTTTGCAACATTTGCAATAAGACCAGAAAGAGACATTGTAACAAAAATTGAAGAACCCCCAGCTGAGAAAAATGGCAAGTTAATTCCTGTTGGTGGTAGCAAACCTATAACTACAGCAATATTCATAATGGCTTGAAGAAAAATCGATAAACTTGCAATGAAGGCCACAAAAAATCTAAATTTATTCTTAGCATTCAAGGCTATTAAACAGCTTAAATATTCAAATGCTACAAATAAAAATATAGCAAAAACTACTCCTACAAAACCAAGTTCCTCAGCTAAGACTGCAAAAATGAAATCAGAATTCGCTTCAGGCAAGCGTCCAAGCTTAATTTCACCCATACCAAGTCCTGTTCCCCACAAACCACCATTCTTTAAAGCATTTAAAGAAGCAATTATTTGATATCCTTGTCCTATTGGATCAGCATAAGGATCTAGGAAAGTAAATATTCTTTTCAATCTGTAAGGTTCCAGTATCAAAAACAGAATAGAAAAAGGTATGAATAAAAATAGTATAAGAAAAATATAAATAACAGAAACATTTGCAATAAAAATAGCAAGAAAAAAAAGTATAGCAAAATAAATAGCAGTAGAGTAATCATTTTGTAAAATTATTAATATCCAAAATATAACAAATATTAAACTAGGCTTAGTCCAGTAAGAGAATGAATTATCTACTTTTAAATTATATTTACTTAAATAACTAGCAAGATAGATAGTGAAAGAAACTTTAAAAATTTCTGAGGGTTGAATACTAATACCATAAACAAATATCCATCTTTTTGCTCCTAATATGCTTGGAGAGAAAAAAGTGACAAGTAAAAGAACTAAAGTAAAGAGTAAGATTAAGAAAACTACTTTCTTAAACAAATTTAATGAAATAGTCCTAAAAAAAATAAAGATTATTACACCAAAAAATAAATAAATAAGCCTTCTTTTAAATAAAAAATTAGGATTTCCTTTAATTTCAACACTAAAAAAGAATGAAGCTGTGTAAAAAACTATAAGACCATATGACACTAAAAGAAGTAACACCAATGAGTAATATTTTTGAAGATTTTTACTTTCTATTAACATAAATTTTCTATTAAACTAAAATTTACCTAATCTTCAATGTACTTAAAGCTACTACTGCTAGTATTAACCCTAAGATCCAAAACCTAACAACAACTTGAGTTTCTGACCAACCTTGTTCTTCAAAATGATGATGTATTGGAGCCATTTTAAAAACTCTTTTTTTTGTTCTCTTATAAATAACAACTTGAATAATCACAGATAGAGTTTCAAGTACAAAAACTCCAGCAAGAACAATATACAATATTTCACTTTTTAAAATTAATGCTATCATGCCTAATATTGCTCCAAGTGATAAACTACCCGTATCACCCATCATTACTTTTGAAGGGTATGCATTATACCATAAAAACCCTAAACTAGCCCCAAACAAAGCTCCAAGATAAACAACAAGCTCCTCACTTCCCTTAATATGTGGAATATTTAAATAAATTGCAAAATCCATTCTACTAGTAACATAAGCTATTGCAATAAATGCTCCTGTAATCACAGCACTAAGTCCTATTGCAAGTCCATCTAGTCCATCTGTTAAGTTAAAAGCATTTGAAGATGCAATAATCACCAACATGCCAAACGGAATATACAAAACACCTAAATCTAGACTAACATTTTTCAAAAAAGGAAAATAAATCTTACTAATATCCATGTTACCATAAAATTTACTTACAAAGTATAGTAAACACACTGATAAAAATGAAAAAATAATTTGTCCATATATTTTATATTTTGCATTTAAGCCGTTTGAATTTTTTTTCTTTATCTTTAAATAATCATCCATAAACCCTAAGAAAGCAAAACTAATTGTTACAAACAGTATGATCAAAAGATAAATATTAAAAGGATTACTCCAAAAGAACAAAGAAATTAAAACACATAAAAAAATCAGAATACCACCCATAGTAGGAGTTCCTACTTTTTCAATCAAGTGTCTTTTAGGTCCATCTTCTCTTAAAGCTTGATCTAATTTGAATTTTTTCAACTGATTAATGGTATAAGGACCAGAAATCAATGCAAGTATAAATGCAAAAATCATAGCATATGACGTCCTAAAAGAAATATATTTTAAAAGTCTTAGTCCAAGAAAGTAAAACATTAAAAACTCCTTCTAGCTAAGCAATATACATATTTCATTTTTTATTAAATGTATTCAAAGATTCTCTCAAGCCTATTAGCCCTTGAACCTTTCATTACAATAAACATACCTATTTCTAGGTTTTTAATGAAAAATAAAATAAAACTTTCGAAATCTGGAAAACAATATAAATTCTCACTCAAAATATTTTCTGCTTGCACTACTTTTAAAAATTCTTTACCAAGTAAAAATATTTTATCAAACTTCATATTTTTAGATTCTTGTATTGCATTTCTATGTGTTGCATACGAATACTTGCCCAGCTCTTTGAAAGAACCCAAAATAATAACCTTTAATCCTTTTATTTGTAATTCTGCTATTGCATCTCTTAATACTAAGAACGAACCCCAATTACCATTATAAGAATCATTCAATATTAAGTAATTTTTTAAACGCAAAAGTTCAGTTCTACCCTTAGGTATTTCTATTTGAAAAAGGCCAGTTTGAATTTGTTTTTCACTAACACCAAGTTCCAGACCTAAATTGATACAAGCAATAGAGTTAAATACATTATGCTTGCCAATTAATGGAAGTTTATATTTAAATCCTTTATATATAAATTCATAAAAAAAATCATAAGAACTAAAATGAAAAGATTCTATTTGTAATTCTTTAAACTCGAAATTTATTACTCTAGCCTTATGGTTATGCAGATAAACTTGTCTTCTTAAAAACTCATACAAACTATCTTGTTCATTTAAAACAGCTAATTTTATATTATTTGTGATAATTTGACTCTTTTCATTTGCTACAACTTCTAAATTATCAAAAGCTTCCATATGAGCATAAGAAATATTTGTAATAATGATTATTTCAGGCTTTAATATATTTGATAATATAGCCATTTCTCCAATATAATTAATACCAATCTCAAAAACAGCAATGTCCTCATCACCTTCTACTCGTAATATACTCAGAGGAAGTCCAATATCCGAATTTAAATTTTCCAATGTTTTATATGTTTTTGTTTTTTGAGATAGTATAGAAAATACTATTTCTTTTGTGATAGTCTTACCATTACTCCCTGTTATTGCTATTCTTGTAAACTTAGTTATTTGTATTATATAACTAGCTAAATCTTGTAGAAATTTTATTAAATTTACTACAAGTAAAAACATTAAATCATCATTCCTATTCAAATATTCAATGCAATCCACTTCATGTTTAACATCTACTACAAAAACTTTCACACCAAGTTGAATTAAATATTGAACAAAACAAAATCCATCTACATGATTACCTTTATAAGATAAATACAAACTCTCATTACTGTTCTCTTTACTCAACTCTCTACTATCTAGTGTATAAAATCTAAGCTTTTTTCCAATATTATTAACTTGACCTAAAAATTTTATACCTTCTACAGAATCTAATATATCCTTAACTCTTAGTTCCATGTTTTAACTGCTATCCATCTTTTTCATACTCTATTACATTTATGTCTTTAGGATCCTTTTTTTCTAAATCTAAGTACTTTTCCACCAAATCTTTTATACGATTCTTACTTGAAAGCTCATATATTACAGTCAGTAGTCTTAAATTTTCATCTATAATGTCTTCTTGTTCTTTATAAAGCTTATTAATTTCTTTAAATTTAATCATATATTGAAAATTTTGATATATGTTAAAGCAAATAATAATCGTTAAAATAATAGTCAACAAATAACAAAAAAACATATTAATTTGAGTGTTTTTACTCAAATTAATTTCCTTACAACTCTAAGCTTGGCACTTCTAGCAGCCTTATTGTTCCTTATCTCGACTTGGCTAGCTACTATTGGCTTTTTTGTTAGAGTTAAAAACTGTTCTTTATTTAAGCTCTTAAAAAAATGCTTCACAATAC
Source organism: Euperipatoides rowelli (assembly GCA_003024985.2). Classification (NCBI taxonomy): domain Eukaryota; kingdom Metazoa; phylum Onychophora; class Udeonychophora; order Euonychophora; family Peripatopsidae; genus Euperipatoides; species Euperipatoides rowelli. The sequence continues at coordinate 38,510 of PXIH01S0001038.1, forward strand.
GATCTTCAAGAGAGTGAAAAGTTATTAAAGCTAACATACCGCCCTGTTTTAAATGTTCTATCCATAATAAAAGACCTCGTCTTAATCTCTCATGTTCATCATTGACATATATCCTTAAAGCTTGAAAAGTCTTCGTAGCAGGATGTATTTTGCCTTTTTTGTTTGGATAAACCTTATAAATTAAAGTAGCTAATTCTAAACTTGTCTTGATCGGTTTTTTTTTTCTATATTCCACAATAGCTTTTGCTATTAATCTAGAATATCTCTCTTCTCCAAAAATATAAAGAATATTCTCTATTTGCTCTTTACTAAAAGTATTAATAATTTCATAAGCAGTCAACGTTGTTGAACGTGTATTAATTCTCATATCCAGTTTTTCATCATTTAAAAACGAAAAACCACGTTTACTCTCTTTGTAATGAAACATTGAAATACCCAAATCAACTAATATAAAATTATAAGTCACATCTAAAGAACAAGCTTTAAAGAACTCATCAAACCATTCATTACAGTAAGTTACCCTATTTTGAAAGCTTTCAAGCCTTTTCTTAGCTTTTTCTTGAATCTCAATATCAGCATCTATACCTAACACACTAATGTCAGGATACTTATCTAGAACTTCCTTTGCATGGCCACCTTCCCCTAAGGTACAATCTACAAAAATAAAGTTATTTTCCATGACAACTTCATCAACAAGGCTAACAATTTCCTTAGCAAGGACAGCTACATGCTTTATTTCATTCGACAACATGAATTTTATAATTACTCTCAATACTTTTTGAATATACATCACCATACTTAACTCTTATTACATTCAGCCCTTTATTCAGAATTAAATTAGCCATTTCTAGATTATTATTTCGTCTATTTATATGAAAATCATTAGTTCCTTCAGTACTTTTTTTTGCTACCTTATATTCATTATTACTCAAGACTATAGTTTGAAATTCTTCCCTTAAAATACAGAAGTCATTTATAAAAACTTCTAAATAATAAATCCCTTTCAATTCGCTGTTTAGATTTTCTTTAGTAAGAAAATCGAAGAATAAACTGTAATTAGCTATTGACAAATTATTTAGCCCTATGTTAGACAAATCAATTATTGCTTCATTAATATTTTGCACATAGACTTTGTGTAATACTAGCTTATAAGTTGAATATAAGTTTTCTAGGTTTTTAAAAACAAATAATGGATTTAGAAGTTTATTAGTTTCAGGGTCAAATATAACTAGATTTAATTTCTCATTAAAAGATCTTAATATAATTTTATCCTCTTGATATTCAAAATCACCAAATATTTCCAGATTTAATTTCAAGTCCTTATCATACAAGATTAAGATATTATTATTTAAAATACTTCTCTCTCCTAGAGCTTGTTTGTTTTTAAAGTATAATACTTCATAATTATCAGAAAAATTAGAAATAACTTTATCTAAGGATCTAATAACTATTCCTAAATTTAATTTATCACTCTCAAATTTACCAAAATCCGAAATAAGTTCAAACCTAGCATTTCCTTCAAATCTTAAAAAACCACATAAATGTGTTAAAGTCAAAAAAAATAATATAAGTATTTTACTCATAAATTATTACCCAAATATTTGAGTTCATCATCTGCTGTAAAGTACAAAAGACCAGAGTCTAAAAGAGCATAAGAACTTACACTATCTCTTACATAAATATCACCAATTACTTGGACTTTATTTTTCGTATATGATTTTAAATTCAATATTTTCTCATGTTCTGTGTAAAAATAAGCTTTATAAATATCAAGATTGATATCATAAAAAATATCTAAGAGAAGAGAATTTTTTTCTATTTTATTAGAAATTCCATTATCTATATTACAAATGATGATATCATCTTTAGTTGTAAGAAATAAATTATTATTAGAATCAATTTTGAAAAACGCTTCATACTTCAAACAAAGTATATCATTAATAACTAACACTTCTTTATGGTCTTTTTCCAAACTAATTACTTTTAAAACTGCCTGTTCTTTGCCATAATATATCCCCAAATACTTATTGTTAGGACTTAGTTTAAGACCATAAATCATGTAACCTAACTCATTGGCATTATGCTGATAAACTAAATTACCGTATCTGTAAAGTTGCACTTGACCATCTGAAAATCCTAGAGCTAATAGCCCATTATTATAATCTATACTTAAAATAGATGGTAAAAATTTCAATTCATTTTTTATTTTTCCACCCATTCCGTATGTTATTAAATTCTTATAAAGCTTGCCACTAGTAAAAATAACATTGTCAAACAAAAATATTTTATTAGTTGTTTTCAAAGTAAATAAACTTGTAAGATTTTTATTAGAGTAAACTGTATAGGAATTATTCAAAGAAGAAATTATATAATAATTCTTAGATGTAGCTAATACGTCAGTATTCTCAACAAAATAGCTAAATCCAACAGAATTTAAATATATAATTTTATTACCTAAAAAGATTCTATTGTAAGTTCTAGATCCAGGTATTCTTGAACTTGTCTTATTAAAGCTTTTATATATACAATAACTAAATCTTGACAAGCTTGGTTGAAAAATAAAGTTACAAACTACTAATAAAATCATAAAAAATATGATTTGCAGTAAAAATCTTAACTTAACAAAGCCTTTAAAATGTTGCTCTACAAAATACAAAACCTAAAATATCCTTTTTACTTCTTGCTTTGATCCGATTGAAATTTAACCAGCCAAACATCATACATTTTTGTAAATTTTTCAATTGATCCTTTTTTAGAAACTATAGTAGAAAGCATTTTTGCAGCCTCTAAAAAATCTAGAGACTTCTTAGAATATTCTCCTATAGCATTAATCTCATATTTTGTTCTAAATATAATAGCTCCGTCTTCTAATAAAGATAAAACAATATCCAAATGCATAACTTGAGCCTTATAGTAAGGACTGTCCAACATTAAGTTTTGAGACAAATTCTTATAATCAATTATGTTCTTTGCAATAACTATAAATTTAAAATACAACTCATCTAATGACAAAGTTAATTTATAATCACTTTTGCTAAGATATTTTGCAAAATCTATGATGTATCCTATCTTTTTAATTAATAAACACCTCTCAAAGGGATTTAAAGAAACTTGTAATGTCACTCCCATTAGTTCCCTTGGAGTCATAAAAACAACATCACTGACAAATATAGTGAGTTCAGTAAGTAGATTACTTAACTCTCCTTTTAGATCATTTAACAATTTCAGACTAGGCTTATCATAATAAAAATTCATTGCTAAATAATAACTTAAAACATTGAGACTAAGATCTATTAAATCATTTGAAAAAGTATAACTTTTAAGATCATTTTCTGCTTTAATTTTCTTAATGTTATCCAAACTATCAACAACTAGTTTTTCTAAGCATAATATATATTTATAATTTTCCTCATTTACTAATCCCATAACTAATCCTAAATCAATTTTTTAAAAGTTGCCTAGCATGATTAAGACCAATGTCTGTTTGTTCTCCACTAAGCATCCTTGCAATTTCAAAAACCTTTTCTTCCTTTTCTATTGACAAAATATATGTTAAAGTTTTATTTTGATAATTTGCCTTCTTTACCAATATATGAAAATCTGCTAAAACAGCAACTTTTGCAAGATGAGTTATGACAAATATCTGGAGCTTTTGTGACAAATCTTTCAAATACTTACCTAAGCTAATACCAGCCTCTCCTCCTATACCTGAATCTATCTCATCAAAGATAATTAATCTATTATCACTAAAATTTTGCACTGTTTTTATTGCCAACATAATTCTAGAAAGTTCGCCTCCTGAAGCAATTTTATGAATCAATTCTTTTTTTGCTCCAAGATTACTAGAAAGTAAAAATTCAACTTCATCAATACCATTACTGTTAAGTTTAATTTCTTTAAATTTAACATAAAACTCCGCATTACTCATGTTAAGCTGCTTAAGAATCTCTGATATTCTTTGCGAAAAATTTTTAGCTTTTAATTTTCTTATACTAGATAAATTATAAGCTATTTCTTTTAATCTTTTTAATTTTTCATCTAAATTTTGTTTTTTTTTCTTCTGTTCAGCTGAAAAATTATGAGAAGAATCAATGTATTTTGAATATTTATCTTTTAAAAAAATTAGATCTTTAATGTTCAAGGAATACTTTTTTTTCAACCTTGAAAGTTCATATAATCTTTTCTCAAGTTCATCCACTTTTGCTTCATCATAATTTATGTCCTGCAAAAATTGTTTATAAGTAATACCAATATCTTCAAGTTCATAGAAAGAATTTTCAATTCTTTCATTAAGTTTAACGTACTTATCACTCATATCTGACAAATATTTAGCACCATTCATTGCCTTTTTTATAATATTCAAAGCAGAACTCTTATCATCAAATGTCAACGCATTTTTTATACCAATTAGAGAATTACTAATAAGTTCATGACTTTTAAACTCATTAAGCCTAGCTTCTAATCCTTCCTCTTCCCCTAATTGTGGATTAACTATCTTTATTTCCTTACAAACTCTTTTGTATTCCTCTAAGTTTTCGTTCATTGTTTTAAGTTTTTGTACAAAATGCTCATACTCTCTTTTAGATTCTATATAGTCCTCATAAAGAACCTTATACTCCTCTAACTTAGAATTAATTAATGCATAATTATCTATTATATTAAGATTATTAACAGAATCTTTAAAAATCAAATACTGTTGATTTTGAGAATGTATTTCCATTAACATATTAGAGATTGGCTTTAAAATACCACTAGAAACAGGTTCATTATTGATGTAATGACTACTTACAAAAGAGTTTTCACCTCTTTTAGCAATTACTCTTTTTATGATAATAAAATCGTCTACAAATATACCTTTCCCTTGACAATAAGATTTAACAGATAAATTAATTCCAAATCTACCCAGTAAGATACACTCCTGTTCTCCATTCATTATCACATCAGTTTTCACTTTGCCACCAAACAAATAATATATGGATGATAAGAGCAAACTTTTTCCACTACCGCTTTCACCTGTAATTGTAATAAGACCGTTGCCAAATTTAATTGTTGATTCTTTAATCAAAATAAAATTTTTTATGAAAAGTTCACTCAACATCAATATAAATTCCAAAAATAATCATTGCCTAGAATAATTTATTTTTTAACTTTGTAATAAACGTATCTTTAACAAAAGAAGCAAAATCTAAATTTATCTTTGAAAGCCTTAATTCAACCCTAAGGTCAAGTCCTAATTCAACCCAAAACTTACCATCAATAAAAATTGCCACATTACTAAGATTATGTTTTAAATCTAAATCAAAGGTTACTTTTGTAGTACTTGAAAAAATAAAAGATCTATTAGAAAGAGCATGTGGATATATTGGAGTTGCTAAAAAAGCAGTAATAGTAGGTTCCATGACAGGCCCACCAACCGAAAAAGAATGACCTGTGGATCCAAATGCCGTTGAGAATATCATTCCCTCACCTCTATAATACAAAAAATCCTGAGAATTTACTCTAAGATTGAAGTATATTATTTTATTTATATGAACTGATCTAAACACAATGTCATTTAAAGCTTTCTTTTGAAAGACCTGTTTATTATGCTTAAAAATATTTGCTTCTAAGAGCAATCTTTTATTAATTTTTAAAGTACCTTCAAAAAATTTAGCTAGTACTTTTTTAAAATCTTCAGGCATTATTTCCGTTAAAAATCCAAGTTTGCCCATGTTAATAGCAATAATTGGAACATTAATTCTCTGATCCAAAAGCAAATGAACTGCCTTAAGAACCATACCATCTCCACCTATGCTTATAACAAACAAAAGCTTACAGTCATTCTTAAAAATAAAATTATCTTCTAAGTAGACCAACAAAGTTTCAACAGAATATTGTTCATTTAAATATTTCGAGATCTCTAATCCTAAACTTAATGCTTCCTTTTTTGAATTATTTATACACAAAATTACTTTAGATTTCATTCTCTACCTTATAAGGAACAAGTTTAAATTCTTCTGTTGCAAACATTTTCTCTGTATCTATTAGAACTAAGTATTCACCATCAAGATCCTTATTATCAGGTTCAATTTTAATAACCCCAGACATATATTCTCTATCTAAGGTTTTCATTATAGAAGGAGGTAGTTGAATTTTTGATTTCTCAAAATTTATTACTTTTAATACCTTGTCTACAAAAATACCTAGAAGTTTCTCTTTTACACTTATTATTAAATAACCATTTAACAATTTTTCTTCCTCAGTCATAGATATCGTAGGTATATTAAATCTAATATTTAAATTTATTAAGGGAATAACCTTTCCTCGCAAATTATAAATTCCAACAATATAATCAGGAACATTTGGTATTGAATATATACTTTCTTGGGAAATTTGAACAATTTCCTTAATATGTTCTATTATTACTCCGTAGGTTTCTTTGCCTATCTTGAAAGTTGCTATTTGAATATATAATTTTTTCTCTCTATTCTTGTCAATCATAAAATATTATCCTACAAAGTATTTTATCTCTAAAAAAGTTATTTCACAAAATCTTTGCCTATGAAATAAATCTCAAATGAGTTTTTTCTAACGGCCTTTGGTTTTAATCTCTTAGCTATTTTGAATCTATTTTTGATTATATCAAAAATTTCCCTTTCAAATCCACCTTGAAATACTTTAATAAGCAAATTACCTTGTTTATTTAAACTTGTAAGTGCAAATTCTAAAATTTTTTTGCTTAGGTTAAAAGAATTACTTGTGTCTACAAGCCTATTACCCGTTGTATTAGGAGCTGCATCACTCATAATAAAATTATAAGGCCCAAGATCTCTAATTTGCTTAACTACAGATTCTGTGAATATATCTCCCTTTACAAATTCAAAATTTTTCTCAAAACTAATATTAAGATCTTTAATATCAACAGCAACAAGTTTTCCTTGTTTTAGCCTCTTATGTGAATATTGAGAGAAACTCCCAGGAGCTGCCCCAATATCAAGTACGGCACCATATATCATTAAATGAAATTTATCATCTATCTCCTTTAATTTATAAACAGATCTTGCAACATAACCTTCCTTTTTTGCTTTTAACGCATACTCATCATTTAAATAAGACATAAACCTGCATTTCCTCACATTATTTTTATTTTTTCTATTATAATCCTGATTATGCAATATAGTCTACTTTTAAAGAATACTAAATAAAATTTAATAAAAATTTTATAATGACAGCAAAACAAGTTTTAATTTAATATAATAAACATTATCAAGGATAAACAATTTATGAAAAGAAAGTTATTAACATGTTTAATATTATTGCTCTACCTAAAATTAGCAGCAAATAATTCACAAAATAAAAATGATCTAAATGACAACTTAACTGAAAACAATAAAAATAAAATAATTGATAATTTCTTTAAAAGTTTTTTTCACTTTAGAATATTAAAACAATATGAGAAAGCAAATGAAGCTCTAGGCAAAATTCTAGAGCTTGATAAAAACTTAATACATGTTTACCTATTCCTCTCAGAAATAAACTATCTAGACGGGCACTGGAAAGAAGGAATACGATATGCCAAGAAATACCTAGAAAAAACAGATATTAGCGACAAAAAGAACTACTTCGACATTTCTTGGGCTTATTTTTTACTAGGAGAAATTCAAAATGCAATGGACTTTATTATTAATTCTTACAAAGAAAATAGTGAACTAATTAGAAATAACACACCTATTTTATTAAATACCCTATCCCAAAAAGGTATATACCATTCTATAAATAATGAGAATTTAATGTTTCAAAACATACTAACTTATATTTTTACAACAATTTTTGCTGAAAATTTTCTTTATGTTAACTTAATTCGAATAACACAAATTGCACAAAAAACACCATTTTATCGTTTTCAATTCAATAGGTTAAAAAATCTAGAGATTCAATTTCAAGGCTTAAATGCTTTGAATCAACAAAATAAATTTGGAACTTAAATCAAATGTTTTTGACTTCTATTAAGAATAGCAAATAAAATACTTATAAGTATCGCAAGATAAAAAGGCATTGCTAAGGTAAAATAAGGATTTACATAATTTTGAAAGTTAAAAAACTCATATTGAATAAACAGCATTAAAAAAGATACAAATGGAATTAATATGGGATTTACATATGAAATGTATATTATACAAATAGCAATCCAGCCATTGCTTAATCCTAAATTATATGAATAACTTCCTAAATTAATGCTTAAAAAAGATCCTCCAAGACTTGCAAAAATTGATGAAGTAAAAATAGCAAATAATTTTAAACAATTACTTTTTCTAATGCCAAATATTTCACTGTAGTTCTTAGATCTAATAAGTTCAAAACTTATTTTGATTTTAGAAAAATTTAAAAGGTACACACTAAAAATAAAAATAAATGCAAAAATCACTATAAAAATAACCCTATATACTACTACAAAAGAATCTCCGAAATAAAAATTAGAACGCAAAACCAAATTATATTTCATTAAAAAGTCTATCAAAAAGCAAACAAAAAAATTAATTGCCATACCAATAATGAAAACATTATACCTACGAAAAACTAAAACGGATAAAAGTCCTGCAAACATCATATTAATTAATAATGGAAAAACAACAGCTAAAAAAATATTAAACCCTAAATATAAGAATAATGCTGTTAAAAATGTGGATAAGAAAGAGATTCCTTCTATGGAAATATTTAGTATCCCTACCTTATGCGTAAAAACCACACCTAATGCTAAATATGATAAATTAAGCGAATATAAAAAAATATCAAACATAGTTTAACTCTCTTTTTTAATTAAAAATAAAGATATAAAAATTGAAATGGCTTGATAAAAACTAGTTAGATCGTATTTAAAATCAAAATTAATTTGAATGTAATCATTAAATTCATTTAAAAAGGAAAAGAACAAACTAAAAAAGAACATATATATGTAATTAAAACTAGATAAAATCGCTACAATAAATCCATTCCAACCAATCTTTGAAGTTATTCCCAAAAACAAATGATGTTGGAAAAAAATTAAAACTAGAGCTCCAACAAGACCATTTAAAAAAGCATTACTAAA
>PXIH01S0001039.1:12396-25285 GCA_003024985.2 Euperipatoides rowelli
TCTTTGTAAAAAGCCTCCACAACGCTAAACAATAAAAAACCTTTGTAAAAAGCCGCCACTCCTTTGTAAAAAGCCTCCACAACGCTAAACAATGAATGTTTTAATTTTATATATAAATTTTTAGCTATTGCACTTCCTCCCCATATAAACTTTAACTCTGCCAAATCTCACACTCCTCTGTGAGCGCAATATGCTTAAAAAGAGATCCAAAGTTTTCCCTTCACGTATTAATATATACAGTAGATACTGTACAAGTATTTTCTAAGTCTCTATGAAGAAAGAAAATTTTAAAAATATATTATAATTATTATCAATAAAATTGATCATAAAAATTTGATAGCTCCTTAATTCTAAAGTATAAAAAAAAATTAAAGTACAAAAATTAAAATCAAATTATTTTAATAATAAGTATTTTAAGATTTAGTGGCAGATAAATGTCAAATCTACATTATATTTGTTAAAAGCCACTTTACTACCAGATTATGAACAATGATAATTTTCTCCACCTTATTAAAGACCTAAATCCAGCAATTAACCAACCAATCCAGCCTCTGATTATGTTGAAAAGATACTAGTAACCTCCATATTGAATGTTAAGCTTCTGTGAACATTTTGCCAATCACAATAAAGAAAACTGATCAAACTAGCTGACAACATATTGGAAATAAAATCAATATTATAATTTAAAATAAGGATTACAGGCATCAGTGATGTGAGAAGCAGATTGCTTGGTGTGCTGGAAATAACTGAATACTGCATATCTCATCCAAATCAACACAATTTCACAATCCTTGCTAAGTATTCTATTCATACATTATATGATTAAAATCCTCTCCCAAGCTTACAGCCAAGTTATCTCAGGAATTGATTTAGTCGTATGCCAAACCAGTTTCCAAGAATTGCAGCATTTTCTGTTTAATTTTTAAACAAGAAATGTAGAACTATTTTTATATGCACGATTATGAAAGTAAAAAAAAAAAAAGATATACAGTATTGTAGTTTAAAATGATTATTTTAGACCAATTCATTGTACAAGTAACCCCATTTTAACAGCAATTTGATGCAGTCAAAAATAATCATTAAACTAAAACTACTTGCAAGCATATTATTATTATTATTATTATATTGATCTAAAACAAAAAAAAATAAAAATATTTCTACACAATAATACCTAAAATTCGGAAATAAATTTATTAGTTCTTGGCCTATTTCTGGATTTAAAATTTGTTGCTGGATCTGTCATCATCCAGCAACAAATTTTATTAACCAACGAGTTAAACTTCTTGAAATAATGATAAATTTGTATTTTGTCAAATCACCAACGTACTGTATGATTTTTGCATAGTATTATCAACGTATGTTCCATAAGTGGACAACCCGCCCACCAGTCTTAATAAATTGCATGAGAAAAGATGGTTTTTGCAGTTTGCCCCAGACTGGATGTTGAAATTGTTGATATGCCAATATGGACCAATGCACCAAGTTCATGCCTGCATGTCCCCACATGAGCATAAATGAGACAGTGATAACAGGTTCTTTCGGTTAACCCAAGGTACTCCCCGACTTCAAAATCACCAGTTAAGATCATGTTTATCAAGGAGAGAGTTGGATAAATAAGATGATTAAGTTAGAGGGTAATAGGAGCAGGTATTTGGGCCATGGTCCGAGTTAGTCTGTCTAGAAACTGAATCCAATAGTTTAAGTGCTTAATCCACCCACTGGTCTTTAAAAAAACAACTTGTTAAGACTGAAATGGAAAGCCAATGCATACAGGCTAACCTGAAAATGTTAAAAAAAAAAAAAAACTCTACCTCAATAGGAGACACATAGTGAGACTAATCAAAAATTAAAGAGAAATAAAATATCTTTAATATACCTGACTGAATATGTTGTACATACTGTAGCCTAGTTAATCATTTTTATTTTTCCTAATATTTGTAAATACTACCTTATTGAATATGATTGTAATATTTAATACTCATCAACTTATACAGTACAATTTGAATAACATCTCTAGCTTAAAAATCCTTTTACTATTTTCCATTGATACAGATACTGTACTCTAGTTTACCATAGAGTGTAAACCTTAGATGTAGGAAATTCCTAATGAATTATTATAAAATGTAAATAACTAATTGTCTGAATTAGGATGCATCTCAAAAGAGGTCCGATTCTTTAACCCTCCGACTGCGTATTTTTTTGTTGTTCAAAATCTGGTCAAAATTATCTATATTTATGTTTACACCTACTGTATGTAGCTAATTATTATTATTATTGTTTAAAATAAATAAATTTACATTATATTCAACAATAATATATTAAGGGAGGATATGGTTGGCCTAGGTCATTTTATTTATTTTATATTATTTTTGTTCCAAACTTTCCACACTTGTAGGCTACAGTAACTAATAAAAAAATTAGCATCCAATATGTTTTTTAATTAATTGGTTACTATAGCAACAGCCACCATTTTGAATTTTAACAGGTTGCTTAGAAAAAAATCATTTGCAAACTATTATTACTATAAACACCAGATTCTCAATTTTTACTCATTAATAACCAATTTATGGGATACGTTTTATAACAAACGAGTAAATTTAACATCACTTTTATTAGTTTTAAAGTCAAAATGTGTTTTTTTGCTAATTAGCATAATTTTTCATATGTAAATTAATTTTGAAAATGAGTCAGTGGAAATTTGAAACTACCTTATCCCATAAAGAAGTTTTTTTTTTTTTACAAAATTTCATCTCTCTAGCTCTAGTAATTTTGAAATAATTTTTCTAAGATGCAATACCATTCAAAATTGTGTGAAATATGCGTTTTGAGAAAAACGCTATTAAAGTTTAAAATGCAATGCAAACTATTGTGCTTTCAGCCACATGATTTAAGAAAAAACTTTTAAAATATCGATAGAAAACTTATTGGCTATTATTAGACAATAATTTGAATTTAAACTAATTCAGGAATATTATAAAAATAATGTCAGATCTAATTTGTGTGAGTAATTTAAAATGTAAAATAACAAGCTAAACAAAATAAGTTGGTAAGGAAATCAAAAATAGAACGGCAAGTTCAATTTGAAAATTTTCATCTATGAAATACTTTATTAAATTAAAAATCCAATTACAGTATATTGACAATAAAAAAAATTGAAGAAATTATATTTAAATGTCAATGTAACTTTGATGAATTATCACAGATATTTTATAATTACGATGGAACATTAATTTAACACTACCGCTAAAATCTACCGCTAAAAAAAAAAAGAAACCATAACAAAAATAAAAAAAAAAAAAAAAAAAAAAGTTGTCACTTAAAATGATTAAATTAATAACAATATTGAAAAATAATACAGTATATTCATTAAAATTAATCTAATTATTAAAAATAATAACTTAATATTTAGCCGAAATGTAAGAATGCATGAAACCACAGCCATAATGTTGAGATTAAAAGGAAGTATTCTCAATTTTGATTGGCTGTTGCTAGGTGTTCACTAGCGTCTGGATCACAGATATGCATTTTCCTCCAGCATAAACAGCTAATCAGAGGTCAGAATTCAATGCATATCTGGAATTTAGATGCGCTCCATGTTACATGACAGAATTATCCCATCAAAACTCTTATTTTCACCTCATTTCAATATATCAGCAATTTTTTTTACTAAATAGTCCTTGTAAGACTTGATTTTATTGGCTGAAGATTAATTATATGGAGATTTTTATAAATTTTACCCAATATTTGGGCAAAATAAATGCAATATTTGTCAAATTTGGTTATCATTTTATTCAGAAATAATTGGGGATTTTAAACACATCAAAATCTGAAAATCGATTTTTCAAGCCATTTTGTGTGTTTTCTATACCGTATCTCCCCTTAAAATATTTTAAGAAAAATCGATTCTACATAAAAAAAAAAAAACCTTATAGTAAAAGAAATGAAACTTGATAAATATTCACAAAATGCTTGATAATTAGCAACAAAAACAGTAGAATTAAATAAATTTACATTAGTGCACGCAAGAAACTATCATTTTAACCTTGAAACTGCTATTATCATATTTCCATTATTAACCTTCCAGCGAGCGCGCAGTCGTAAAATTTAAGACAAATTCATTTTTTTTATAAAATGTGTCTATGTGTATGGTCTTATGGGTTTATCTCTGCCTTCTATTCCTAAAACTTCCCACTACAATATTGGTAGGTTTTTACCATGCCTATAGCCCATTTTATAATTTTTTAATAAAATTATATGTAAAAAGACACCCAGATATAAATTTTACAACTGATGTTATAATATTGACTTTCTGGTAGTCTAATGCAAATATTATAAAACATTTATGAATGAACTTACTGTATATATATTTAAAATCGGAATTTAATGCAGATTTCAAAAATCAAAAGCAAAAAATCTTATCTCCAACGACAGTGAAACAGTAAAGGAAAATGGAAGATAAACTTTTTTTTTTTTTACAGCCGACTTTTAGAAATAAAAATATAAAATCATATAAAAAAATCTGTTTGTTGGAATTTTTTTTTAATTTATATATTGAAATTCATGACAAAATATAGAACAAAAAATACTATTTAAATTTTTTTCTATCTGTTATAGATTTTGAAATATTTAACAATGTATTAGCGGTACATACAATAAATACAAGTGCAATGAATGGCGACTTTTAGAAATAAAAGCATAAAAATAAATCTGTTGGAATTTTGTTTTCTTTATATAATGAAATTGGTGACAAAAAAATAGAACAAAAAATATTATTTAAGTTTTTTTTCTATCTGTTATAATCTTCAAATATTTAAAATAATGTATTATCTTGACATAGCCTACAGTATAAATACAAGCATAATGAATTCGACATTTAGAAAAATAATCATAAAAATAAATCTGTTTGTTGGATTTTTGTTTTCTTTATATATTAAAATTCCTGATAAAAAATAGAATTTAGAAATTTTTATACATAGGATTCTATGAATCGTAAAATTTACAACACGCGACAGCTCATTTTAAAAATTTGTGCGTGCCCGCTCGGTTAAAAAAAAATACATAAACTGTATTATTATAATGAGAGAAAAAGATTGTGCACGTGGAATTCACGTGATACCAAAAATTATACTGATACATGCTGCATGTGGAAACAACGGGATGCCCGGTCAGAGGGTTAATAATAAAAAAAATTGGACCATTTTATCATTCAGCCATAAGTAGTTTCACTTATTCCATTCTCATGGAAACTGATTTATTAAAATATATATAAATTCCAAAATTATAACTAAAAGATTTGTATAAATAAAAATGTTAACCAATAGTCTTAACTTGGTTGCAATAAAATAAAGAACAATGTAGCTTTATTTTGAAGTAAAACATTTATTTATAATATGCATAAAAGAGGCTTTATGCATATTATAAACTTATTTTAAAGTTCTAGTGTTAAAAATAAATAAATTAGATAGTATATGAATATCATTCTTGGCAAGTAGGTGTGAAATTGTTAACAATTTTGCTGTCCGATAGTAATAGCTCTCGTGCAACGTGGAGTGAATTATCTCATAAAATAGCATTCGTGTTATGTGATACTACTGTTAATTTTCTGCTCACATATATTTTTCCAATAACATGACTTACAGTATATCAAATTTCTCCCAAAGGATGTCTCTTGTGCTCTTTAGGCACTCGTGAACTTATCAGACAGAAAATTTAGCTGCAATTATGATTTTATCATTTAAAACATTGAGAGCAAGCAAAATAATCGGTAATCACACATAACACAAATGATATTACCTTTGAAAATTTACTCCATTCTACACGAGACCTACCTGCAGCAATCAACTTTTTGGTTCTTCTATTACAGCAACCAATTACTTGTGAATGATAATTTCCATGTAACAGTCAGCCAATCACGAGAAAGTAAGTTTATCAAACTAGCTGGAAATAAAATCAAAATTATCAGTGAAATATTAAGGTTATTAGTGTTTTGCAGATGTAATGAAAATTTGATTGCTTGGCAGGATGGAAAAGTGATCAGCTGATTACTGGATTTAAACTCCTATATAAATAACAGAGCAAATTATCTAAAAAAAAAAAAATACCACTTGTGCAAATTTTTAAAATCTTTGACAAACGAGAATGAATTTTAAAGAAAATATAAAAACAAAGATTTTAAAAGCTGTATGCTGATCGATTACACCCTTTCCCTTATTATTGAGAACCCATTTAAAAAACCATTTGTTAACTAAAACACAGAATGAAATAACCTGATTGAGTTTAAAACTATCATGGCATAAAAAGACATAGGGAAAGAGGAAACAATAATAAAGCATTTGATGATATTTACCTGCAAACTTGTCACTGTAAATTTTGCAATTAAGCTGATTGTATCTCCGTAATTTTCAACTTTAACTAATTCTCCTAATTGATAATTGGATTTCAGCCGTGCTAAAAGACGACAAAATTCATGATAGTTGTTCGTATCAGATAAGCTCTAAAAAAAAAAAAATATTACGATTTATCAAGTTTTTTTGGGTAAAAAAGCATAGATAACTCATTTTTAATCCAATTATACAAAACTTACTTGTGGATTTTCTAAAATGTGCTTGACCCCATTTACTAATTGTGCAAGGAACTTGGCCCTTTCTGCATTATTAAAAAGTGATCTACGTACAGATGCTATCTGTACAAGGCAGGATAAGGCCTGAAATTAAAAGTCTGAATATTAAATGGGAAAAGGAATTAGGAAAATATACTTTAAAAGCAGAATATTGTCTTATATTCACCAGCTCAAACAACAGGATATTTTATTCATAAAACTTTAGAACGTTATTGTCTATTTTTAAAGTACGGTAGCAAATTAAACTTCAATTTATTTACAGTATATCAAACATATACAGTAGCAAAATTACATAATTTTTTACATTATAAGCCACTTAAATAATCAGCCAGATATTCATAATAAATTAAAAATAATTTAAATAATAATAAATACTCTAAACTATACTTTTAACATCACTAGTCAAATCATAATGGAAAATAAATGGATAGTGTAGAACAGGGGTAGGGAACCTTTCTGAAACAAAGAGCCACTCCAACAAAAAAAACTTATAAAAATAAAATTCAGGGAGCCGCAATTTCTCACCAACCACCAAAAAATAAAAATAAAGCTTAACAAAATTTCAAGAGATTTTTAACCGCTGCACTTGGGTGTCCATAGGGGGGAGGGGGCACAAAGGGGGCAAGTGCCTTTTCCTCCACTGGAAAAATAAGCTAACCAAAAATGTAGGTATTTAATATAAAGTTGCAAGAGGAAAGTAATGAATCCCCCCCCCCCCCCCCAACCCGGTTAAATTAGATTAAAAACAAATGTAGGTATTCAATATAAAGCTGGCATTCGTTAAAAATATTCTAGGTGAGAAGTATCCAAACG
Source organism: Euperipatoides rowelli (assembly GCA_003024985.2). Taxonomy (NCBI): domain Eukaryota; kingdom Metazoa; phylum Onychophora; class Udeonychophora; order Euonychophora; family Peripatopsidae; genus Euperipatoides; species Euperipatoides rowelli. Next base: position 19,829 of record PXIH01S0001039.1, read on the forward strand.
TCCATACACCCCCCGCCCCCAAAAAAAAAAAAAATTATTAAAAAAAAAAAATTGTCCCTTCCCACTGCATTTTTTTCTTCGAATACCCATGCCACTGCAGCAGGTAAACTGGAGACGACTATGCATCTTAGCTCAGAAATAGTTATTTTGTTTTTTTGTGGCTAGGCTACAATAAATAAAACGGCATTTTTTTTGTAAATTTTCATTTTAATCAGTTGTAATCAAGTAACATTGAAGACTTTGTTACTGTACTTCTATAAATGCAAATTTCTCTGTCCACATTTTATTGAAGCCTGTGTTTTCTTCAGCTATTTAAGTACTCTAACTGTAGTCATAAACCACGTCTATCATTCTTAAATAAGGTTGTATTTACTACTTTGTGATCTTATATTTTTCGTCTTTGCTATTTGTATTTTGTGGATTTTCTTTATTTTGCACTAGTTATGATTATTTAGTTATAATATTCTGTACAAAAGAAATCTGATCGCTTAATGTATATTTTAAATAAATGAATAGCTTACAAAAGGAAAAAAGAATGCGTAAGCAGTGTATGGTAATAAAAATACATTGAACGATGAAATGGTTAAAATTTCAAAAATTTGCCTTTATAATATAAAATACTCACACAAAATCAAAGTTCAACTTGTTATTGCTTATTAGTGATGAGTAAAAGAAACTTCAAATCTATCCTGGTACATTTATCTTGCAAATTTCATTTTGTTTTGATAATAAATCCGTAATAATAGCATAGGAAATTTAAAAAAAAAAAAAAAAACATATAAAACTTTATTTATTGTTTAGTATTTGTAATAAGTTTATCTATGAGTGTAAGTTAAGTGTTTAGCTATGCTAATTTTGAAAGCCAATTGTGGTTTGAAAGGTAAAGACCTGTTGTTTGTTAACTCCATTAATTAAACAAAAGGGAGATCAGTTATTGGTTAAAAATAATAAGTAACTTCTTTGAAACAGAAAAAGTTTTCGGTGCACAGTTATTGATTAAGTAAATTGCTTCCGTAATTTTTTACTGATTTATTATTTAATGTTTTTTTAAAAAAAATATTATTAATCGACAATTAGTTAGCAATTATTGTCAGTTATTTTAAAGATTTTTTTAAAAAAAAAAGATCTAAATCGGCACTATTTCTATAATAAAGTGGAACATTTTTATTGTTTTGACTTTTGATTACAGCAACAATGGCATAGGCTATATAGCCAATACAGTATGTTTAGGTACGCTTCCATGATTACGATAAATTATAAATAACCTATAATATCTATTACAAAATTGTCATATTAATTTAATTCGTTATATTATTTTTCAATAATAATTTTTCTGCTAGAAAGTATTTTGTTGAAGTACTTTATGGTGACGATCGATTCTGTGGTTGCCACAGCAGATTTTTATTCAAAATAAGAGCCACACTTTTTCCAGTAAAGAGCCGCAGGCGGCTCAGGAGCTGCGGGTTCCCAATCCCTGGTGTAGAAGATCACTACTTGACTATTTACATGTAGGCTACTGTATGCAAACTGTTATCTAATTAATAGCATTTGCTAGGACTGTGTCATGCACAGCTTATGTTCAAACAGCTTTTTTTCATCAAAATTTTCATTGCACTAAAAAATAAAACAAGCTCTCTTGTATTGTATATCACAAAAATATATACTATACACCCCCGCTGTGAGTGACCCTATACTGTACATTATTTAGTAAAACTAATAAATTACAGTAATAATGAAATAAAATTTCTTACAATTTAAAATTCAATTATAATTGAGTGATTATTTTAGGAACTTACCAATGGAGAAAGCGAAGCGGGTAAACAATTGTATAGATCAAAAAACTGTTGCAGTGTATTAAAATCTAAAAATGCTAGAAAAAAAAAAAAAAACAATTTAAAGCTACAAAGTTGTTTATAAGTAAAATATTAAATCTAAAATTTGTTGCAAGAGAGAAAATAGGGAGGGAAACAAAAAATGACTTTAAAACTTATACAAAATTATGGCTAACACAAACACAGTAGGCTATGTCAGAAAATCTGGCCAAATTTCAGATCAAACATATAAAATTAATAAACTATAAAATTATTAAAATAATAAAAACCACAAATATCTAATTTAAAAATCTTTCAATGTTTTTTTTTTTTCAAGATATACTGTATATTATCACTGATAGAAATAAAAGTGTGAAAGATTGAATAAAGTAGATGGCAGGTGATTAAAATAAATGTCATGGTGAGTGATTATTAATTTCTATATTTTATTAAAAGAATAACGGTATAAGTTTAAATAGCTTACTCTGTTCCCTTCCCAATTACTTATATAATAAATTTATTTAAGACAAATTAGTATAGTTTGTATAAATATTTAAGTACCTTGAGTATCAAGGTTTTATAGACATCAGAGAAATTTTAGTTCTTACACTGTAACTGTATTTATTTATAATGACAAATTACATAGGAATTTATGATCATACACACATTCTCAAGTTAAATTGTTTATCCAGTTCCTGGCACTCCCCTTCACCTGGTCCAATTACTCCAGGTCTCCCAAGAAATGATGGATGCTCTAATTTTATAAGTTCTCAAGAACTATATTTTAAAATCCCACTATTATTCAATCTTTTTTTTTTATAATAAAGAAAATCTCTGCTAAATCCAAGAGCACTGTCTATAATAATATTGTTTTGTATATTAATGACAAGTAATAATGCATGTCGATGTGCATGACAGAATTTTGAAAATTCATTACTATGGTCGTACAGTATATACTGTAGTTAATGATTGGAAAGTATCTGATAATTTACAAGTTAAATATAGTATACAGTCTAGTCATTTATATAAACGTTTTATATATTAATTTTCAATTGAAATTCACAGTGATTCAATTTGAAATCAAAATAATAATAAAAAAAGTATGATCACATAACAAAATTTAATTTCAAAAATTTTTTTGTACGAGGTATATCATTTTTTATAATTTCTGAGGTGCTGAATACAAATCTGACTTTAAAAAATAAACAGCTTAAATCCTATGGAGTCGTATGGAAAAAAGGCGAAAATAAATTGCTGAAACAAATTTACTGACACTCACTAAAAACGTCATGCCTTTGACCGATACTATTAAACAGGCTCTCATTTTAAAGATCAGGGACTGTTAAGTCATAAAAAAATATAACTATTATTTGTAAGGTTTTAGAATAAAAAATAGTGCAAAAACCAATAACTATCAACATCACTCTGAAGCATTTCGCAAATACACCACAGCAATAAGTACGTTTTTGATCGCTCTAAATTAATTTTTTAATTGACTTTTACATGTAATTTCAAATGATTTGAATAAAATAATCATTATCATCAAATTCTAATGTTTAAAATTAAAAAAAAAAAAAGTTTTTTTTATTTTATGAATTTCTAAAGATGCGTTCTGATGCATCCATATTACCTAGGGTTCAGCAGTAATTTGATATCTCCAACGACCAATTGCTGCATAGTATCTGTTCTTCAGATTTTTTTTAGCTGCATGGTCATGTGATATTTTCTTTGTAGGTTATTCTAGTTTGAAAATAATATAAAACTTTAATGATTAAGTTTTAAAATAATATAAAAAAACGGATTTTTTTCAGACAGGTAGAAGTTTATTGACAGTAGATGGTGATTATAACCCTATTGTTTAAATATTTATAAAAAATATAATTTAACAATTTAAAAAGTTATTAATCAATAAAAACATTTTTTTAAAACTTAATTAATGATTACAACAAAGTTTGAACGTTTAATATTACCTACAGTATTTATGAATGATTTTTTCTTTAGACCAATAATGTCACTTAGCCCATAGGGTTAGCATTGAGTTCTGAGTATAGGGTCTAAAAAATTGTTCTAAATCTTAATTAAATAATTTTAAAAATATGAAAACTTTAAAACATGAAAAATTAATGATTAAATTATCAATCTTTTTTAATAGTTAAGGATAGATAATTTGCAATGTGTGTGAAATCATGCAGTGCAGTTCACGAGGTCCGACTTAGGCTGTATATATACAGTATATACTGTATATACACAGTATATACTGTACACACACACAGTATAAACTGTATACACACAGTATAAACTGTATACACACAGTATATACTGTACATAGTATTGTGTTATAATTAACCATATTTGAATCAACTGTACATACTGTTTCCAAGTATTACTTCTGTGCATGCACACTTTTACTGGATATATCGACTGGGTATACGGGAATTCCAATAGATAATACTAACTATTTTAAATTTCTACTTTAGGAATCAGAGTTCTTATCTACAGGAGAAAATCTCGGATTGCTAAACCAAGCTACCCGTGAGGTACCAGTCTACAACCTTACCACGCCCACACAGCAGCTAGAATAAGACCCCAAATAAATCATACCACAGGCACGTTCCTGAAAGTAGTTACACAGCTTATGAATGAGCTGAAAAGATTGCATTTGGATTTGAGGGAGACCATCGATACATACTGTACATAACTCATGTTAGGAATCATACAGCTAAAGTTTAATCGCTAGAGCAAGTAAATTTTAGAACTCACTATTTCATCCAGTAAAGGATTTTCATTTTAAATTAGAAAATGTGAAGACAATTTTGAGACAGAAAAAAACGGACAAAGGATATGGATATAACAATAGGTAAAGCTTTAAAATAAAAAAGAGCATTTAAAAATAGAGAATGGATAAAACAGAGGAAAAAGAGAGGAAAAAAATAATATACAACAAATGATGGACAAGATGATTCACCAGTGGATTAAAGTTAGTATCAAAAGTTAATTAGAGCCTTAAACTACTGTATCTATCCTTTGTGCTAAACATCTTTGGGTAACAGCCAAGATAGTGAATAAGTGGAAAAAGTGTGCCGAGATACCTCAAAGGAACAAACAGCTCTATAGGCACAAAATCTAAATCTATTTTATAATATTCATTGTAAAATTTCACTAGTGTATGTAATTGACAGAATAATTTATTTTAAACAAAATATTTAAACCCTCACCATGAGAACGCCATTCAATTAAAAATACAAACTAATATTTATGAACATATAACAACTTACCTGACCGCCAGCTGGTGGGAATTTGGACAGTACACAAATCATCTGATGATTCATCAGTTGATGTGCCAATAAAATCAAATGTTAAACAATTGTGGGCCAAGCGTAATAAATGTGTCATCAACCCATGCTAAAAATAATAAAAATTATTTTCACATTTTACAATTTTTTTTTTTGTAAATACTGAGGGTGAATGAAATTTGATCAAAATTAGAAATAGCATTTTTTTAAAAAAGGTTAATCATCACTGCAAGATCTTGTATCAAACCCATCCAAGATCTACTCCTTCAAAAACTCCACGTGGAGAGGGGGTTGAACAAACATTTTGTAGGGGGCCATTTCATGGTCGATTCCCCTAGTTAAGACGAGGAGGG
>PXIH01S0001040.1:5848-21354 GCA_003024985.2 Euperipatoides rowelli
GGGACTTAGGCTTCCAGTTTCTAGGCGCTCGTGTCATTGTTAGGGAGTCAGTCATTTACTAGACACCGAATGTGTTGGATGTACTTGCTGTCGGGCATTCTATTTGGGTCGCTAAACCAAATCTATTTGCGTCGTGACTCAAAAATGGTTAAGAAACTCTGACTTAACTATTAATACAAAAAAATAGTCTTACAAAAAAAAAGTTAACTAATATAGAATTTTTTTATTAGGATTATTCATCATCTTACAAAGTCACTTTTTCAATACTATACCAAAATTCTTAGAAGTGATAAATAGTTTAAACTTAAACCTTAATAATATTCAAATAACTTTCATAGCAACAAAAACATCTTTATTTTTATGTCAAATTGATAGATGTTAATATATACAAACCAGTTTTTATTATTATTATTATTATTAAATTGCCTTCCTTAAAATGTTCCAAAGTGTCAATATAATCTTGGTTATTATCGATTAGCTAATTTGCATTTAGTAATTAAGAGCATTTTAAAGTAAATATCAGATAAGTGTGAACTTTGCAAATTATAATCAGAAATGTCAAATTAATTTTTCATTTAATATACAATTAACTGATTTAAAATGCTAATTCACACTATTAACTAAATTTACATTTTTATTTTATATGAACCTGAAATTCAACTTCATTGGATTCAAGAAATATTTTTTTTTTAAAAGAAAAAAAAAATCTAAAACAGTTGAAATTCAAAACTTGTTTGTGATATTTTTCCCCCTGATGGTTCCATTTCACTCGCTTTGATTTTACATAAAAAAAGGCCTGTGTTATTCCTACGGGAGGTGTAGCTAAATGCGCATGCATAATATTTGATTATCGTATTTCCCTAACACAAATTGATTGTAAACGGAATAATTGGAATGGAGATTTTTATAAATTAAAAATATGTAGACTATTACATAAAATGTGCTAGCTTCTACTACACTTTCTGATTCAAAAATGTAAATATGAATTTAAATACAATATTCTAAGATGTATACGATTCTACGCATGAGCAAAGGATCTGTTCAGTTAAGTGTACCCCGTAGGAATAAGGACTAGGATAGGAAAGTATTATTTCAACTCCCACCCTTCAGTAGGAATTAGCACTTCCAAAAGAAAATACCTAATATGAATACTTTGGCTAATCTTCCTTCACTTTATTTATAATTCAGGGATATACAGTTACTGTAATTCTTGATTAATGCTAAAGTTGTGTTATTGTAAATTAGTGCTAAATCAAAAAGTGTAAATTATAATTCAGGGATATACAGTTACAGTAATTCTTGATTAACACTAAAGTTGTGTTATTGTAAATTAGCGCTAAATCAAAAAGTGTAAATTATAATTCANAAATATTATAAAACATATAAGAATAAACTCATACATTTTTAAAATCAAAATTTTATTTATTTATTTATTTATTTATGATAAGTATGTATGTAAAGCATAGCTTTTATACAGTAGTTAAAATATATACACAAAATTCTTTTAACAGACAGACAAGACTATAACAGATCAATAAAATAATGCAGATTTTAAAAATACAAACAAAAAAAAAATGTGTGTCAAACAGAAAAGCCATTATAAGGGTTAATATAAGAAATTCGGGATTTTTTTTTTATTTATTTATTGGGGACGTTTCGAAAAATAATGAAAAAAATCTCTTTGTTGAATTTTTTCTGTAATTTGAATTTCTGAATTTCTTACAAAAAATGAAATAAGAAATATATTTAAAGTTTATTTCTATCTTATTTAGATTTACTATTATTGATTCCGATGTGTCATGCTATTGCTTATACTAATCAATTGTGTTTATTACAGACATTACTTAAAATATTAATTTTAAAAAAATCTCTTTGTTGGATTTTTTTGTAATTTGAATAATTGAATTACTTACAAAAAATNGGATATACAGTTACTGTAATTCTTGATTAACGCTAAAGTTGTGTTATTGTAAATTAGCGCTAAATCAAAAAGTGTAAATAATGAAGATACTAAGGTTAGGAGAAGTGATAAAAACAAAAACAGCATTTTCTTTTATTCTACTCACTATTATTATCTTTTTAGTTTCATTTGCTAAAAATCGTACCTATAGACGTGAGTATTAAGTAGCGGGATGGATTTGAATTTAGGCTAATAGGCATAATATTTATTCATAAAAAAACATTCCCATAAATAATTTGAATTATTTTGAAATAAATTAATGAAGTAATTCAATTCCCATGAGGCACCGCCCAAGATGGCGGTTTTCTGGGAATTTTCTCCTGAAGTATTTTATTTGTATTTTGAAATTTATTTAATTTTTTTGATGCTATCATGTTTTAAAGTTGTTTTCTATCAACATGAAGTGTTCCGGGATGGTTTGAAGTGAAATTTAAGTTCTGGTATGAATTTATATGGATACAATTTGGATTGTCTAATTTTAAATGCATTGCTCATTATGTGTCTGTCTACATCAGGCCTGGGCAACAGTTTCGGCACGAGGGCCAGATTGAAAATTAATAATTCTCCATGGGCCTTGCCGGTCTTCATGCGGGGAAAAATTCCAAGATAACTAACCGAAACAAAGATGCAGCGAGGTGGAAGGGCGTTTCCCAGAATTTTTAGATAAACAGACAGATAGACAGACAGGTAGAATGGTAGATAGATAGAGAGATAGACCGATAGATAATGAGAAATAAAGGGATAGAGAGAGAGAGAGAGACAAAGAGAGAGAGAAAGAGAATGTTTTTTTTTTTTTTTTTGTTGTTTTAAAAAAAATTACTGGATAATCAAACCTATAGTTTATAAGTTATATTGTCAAATAAAGTGGGGGAGGGATATTAAAATAAAGAGTTCATTTTAAAATGATTACCAAGGACAGCCGAAAATGACACCAATAATAAACTACGTTATGCAGTGAGCTGTTTGAATACGACCTTCTAAACTTTTTAGCGCTGCGGTATTTTATGAATAGTAATATGTTGGCTATGGTTCAAAATATATATGGAAGAAAACGTAGAGTTGACGGTTTTTTAATTCACTAACGTGCTGCAATTAAACGTGCTTCAAATTTGATTGAATTTGGTAAACTGTATTTTCCAGTCATGAGTTTCGTTTTGCCTCTTTTGACGTTGAAAAAATAAAATGTTTTTTTTTAATATATATTTTTATTGTGAGATATTGTTGTCTTATTTTGATGATATTAAAAGCATCTCCATTTGAATACAAGTCTAACTGGTCATGAACTTAATGTTTTAAATTAAATCTATTTAAGGCTTTGGCTTGAGTTAATTTTTTCCTTTAAATAGTTTAACGGTTTAGTGGACACTGTAAAAACTCTCAAAGCTTCGCATTTATGCAAATTTTCTCCCAATAATATTTTTTTAAATTGATATTTCTAATTTTGATGTATCCCTTTTTTTTTAATTACAGTATATTTATTAAAGTTTCTTTTGAGATGGGCTACTGTAAATATATTTAGTCATGAATAGCCTCAATTGGTTCTTTTTGTTTGTTTTTAATTTAGTGTATATTTATTATGATAGTATCAAATAAATTATGTGTGATGGTGAAAATCCATCTACAAAAAAAAATTAAAAGTAATTTATCTCAGACTATCATAACATTAATAGAAGCTTAAACACTTTTAAATAATTGACCATGTAATTTTTAAATAGTGTTATTCCAAAACATATAAATCAAGCATGTGTAAATCGAGAATGACTGTACTTCGGGTTTAGCATTACTGTAACGTGAAAATATATTTCTTGGAATCATAGGGGTATGCTTTTATTTTTTTTGTTTTATTTTACAATTTTTTTTATCTGCATTACATGGTATTTATTTGTATTTTTTTTTTTTTGTATACGTGTGTACTATGATATAACTTTGGCATAGATGCAGAACGTGAGAAAAAGATCGCAGTCTTTCATGTTTTTAGGATTTTAACTGCACACCTAGAATATATTGTGTAAGCCAGTTTGCGTTTTCAATCATTTTGCTTCTTTCCGAACTTAATTATTGTTAAGCATCCATCTCTTTTATTTTTATATGAAGGTTTGCTTTTGTTGAATTAAATTTTGATTTTCTAGCCGTGTAAAAAAAAAATACATTGGTCTACTTTTTGTTTTGACCCTCAGCAATTTATTCCCCCAAAAAATAACTGCTCTTTTGTTGAACCATATAGCATTATTAATTGGAAGTGTCTTGTGCCACAGTAATATTTGTCATGTAAGCTCAATTACAACCAAACATTCATCGTAAGAAGTGGACTTAATGGCCGCCTAAAGTTTGCCACAGTAAAATTTCTTATCCTACGTTTTATGTACCATACTATAATAATAATTCATTTCCAAATTAAAAATAACTTATTTGAAAAGCTCTTATAATTTATAGCCAATTGCTATATTTTAGATTGTACTAATTTATTTTCATACAAAAAAAAAATATAGAGACTATTTTGGTACAATAACTTAGAATACTTGGAGGAGGAGTATGAAAATACACTCATTATATTTGTTATTAATATTTGCACAGGAGTAAATCAGATTATTAATATTTGGACATGAATAAAAAATTTTCATGATAAAGCACAGTGGCAGGAGAAAAAAAAATTACCTTTTTCTAGAGTCACTGCTGTGACAGAAGACACAGCCTTATTTTATATTTATTTATTTATTTTTGTTCAATATTTCTCATTATTTCCAAGTTAATAAATAATACATCTTCCACAATTTAAAAACTTAGCCAAATCATTAATTTTGGCCGAGTCAAAAGTAATTCAAGGGTCAATTTGGTTTGTAATCTCTGTAATTGTTTGTTTGTTTTTTTCCTTCTCTAACTATGTCCATTAAAAATTTATGACCACAAGGAAAATCCACTATTTTTAATTACCATCAAAATAGGAAATTTATAATATTTTTTTTTTTTATATTTTGACCAAATTATTTCATGCTGAGTAATTTTCTGATTTCATTGTTAATAGCTTGTTCAATTGAATTAGTATGCTGATATCAGCAAAATGATTAAATAAATAGATCTTATTCTAATGTATGCTTCTGAACAAGAGAAAGATGAGGCATCAAGGAAGGTGAGGGGGGGGGGGCATCAGCCACATCACAATATTTTCCAGGTTTGGAATCTCTTCAGAATTGGTTTCCAATAGCTTTGAGATTTCACACTTATTAAGTTAACCCTTTCAATTTTAAATTATACGACAAGGAAAAATCATAAATTCCTGTGGCTATAAGTTTGAAAGACACTCACTTTATAATTTATTTTGTTTCATTTTTTTTTTTTTTTTGGGGGGGGGGGGCAGTCATTATTTTTAAATAGCTATTTTGTACATTTTAAAAGAGTTCATCTAAAACTTAAAAAAAATTATAAAACCATTGATGTTTGATACCTGTTATTTATCTATTTATTTATTTTGGATATGGGGGCTTAAAGGACCTCTTCCACCCCATAACTAAAAAATTATTGGTGTGTAATCATACTCTGAACTTAGAATATACTCAACTCTTCAGGGAATTTCATGAGCTAGAAAAAAGAAAGGAAAGAAATCCTCACTTCCAGATATTTGCTTCCTCACCCCCACTCCCCCATTTTAAATAAAAGTATTTAACATCTTAAAAGCACAATAGGATAATGTAGAGAGCTTTGCTCCCAATTCCAATATAGTTTGTCCTCTTGCCCAGCAGATGGGATAGCCTCCTTTCATATTCACCATATTTTGTCTTACTCCAATCTCATCACCCCATACATACCTTTTTTTTTGTAAAGATGACCTCACTTTCTTTGATATAAAAAAATATATAAATTTTGGTTGAAAATACATTGTTGCCATTTTGGACAAGGCATTATACAATATTTTGTTGCCACTCCCATTCCATCATCAGAAGTCACCCTTTTGACCCATGTGAAGTTTCCAAATGCAGGATTTATAATTGAACAGTTAGGGTTAGGGAGGAGGGGAGAGACTTGTTCCAGATGCTGAAATTTATAGATACAGATCTGTCACCTCATGAATAATTTTAATAAACTGCTCACATTTAGTTTATGAAGGTATTTTTCGTAAAAGTTTCCAAAATCTCAATCAAATAGTTAAATCTATAGGATTAGGATGCACATTCTTCAGAGACGGTTACAACCATGGAGGTATAAAGATTAGTACCTCCATGGTTACAACTGTTATTGTGATAAGGACTCATTAATTTGTCTTTCTGCTTGGCTCAAGTTATAATCATCAGATTTTTTTTTCTTAGCTGCATAATTCCCAGACTTATATCTACAATATACTGTATATTATGAAGAAATATAATTTGAAATTGAAATAAAAAGATGATTTTTCGTCGAGATAGCAACTTGTTAGCAAAACCTATCTGCACATAGGAAATAATAAACTAGTCTCTCTCTCTCTCTCCTGGAGAAGAACACTTAACAGTACAAGTAGCAATCTAAGCAAACTGTCAGTTATCAACTGTACTTGACAGCTTTTATTTGCCTTGTAAAATAGTTTGAAGAGATAGGAAGAAAATTGTCAACGTTGGCGTTTTTTTTTTTTTAATTTTTTTTTATATATCTTTCTTTTTGATATAAATATCTCTCAGTTATTAAATTGTTAATTTTATTTGAAATATTTTGCCATGCATGCAAGATTACGAGTAAATTTCTATTGATTTGCTTCATCTTCTAAACAAATATTTTGTATTGTAAATAAAAAAGAATTCTTTATTAATCTTTAATCATAATTTCACCTTAAATATTAAATAATTGAATTTTATTGAGGTGTTGATTGGACTAAAAATAAATAGTTGAAAATTGTTATCTTAGAATAATTTACATTGTTCTATTTGTGTGTGTTTAACTATAAATAAGGGGGGTGGGTTTACTGCAATAAAAAAGTGTTGAAGAAAATCCCAAAATCTGCAAATGGTCATTTTTAAGAGTATTATCTGCCTTATAGTTTAGGCCAGGAATTTCGAACCTATGACATGCATGTCATTAGGGGACTCACAAACTCACAATTTGGGTGGCCCACCACATGAACGCATTATGTATGGTGTAGTATTGTACATGTAATAAATAGAATTTGTGTCTGTGACAACTGATGCTGCCCCAAATATGGTTCAGTCCTCTATTGTTCACTTCCGTTGCATTATACACCAGGAGGCATTGTGCATTAAAGTTATTTTAAAGTGTACTCTCGGTGGTAACTAAAATCGTGAACTTTATATCTGCACATGCTCTAAATAATCACCAGTTCTTGAAGATATTAGACGAGGTGGATTCTCAATATGGAGGACTTCTTATGTACAATAATGTTAGCTGGCCGAGTCGTGGTGGCACACTAGACGTTTGAAATTAATAAACCAAACTTCAAGTGGCACACTAGTCGAAAAAGTTTTGCCATTCCTGGTTTAGGCTAAATCAAATATTTCAACACTAACTAAATACTGTAGGTATCACTTTAAAAGATAAAAGCCATCAAAATAGAACTATAATTTAGTATTTTTAAAACATTTAGCCATTTTTTTTTAATAAAAAAAAAAATCCTATTAGCTAATTTTTATAATATAATACTGCATTTTATGATAACTTTCATGTTTTCAACATAATTGACCATTTTTAATATTAAATTCATTGCAACCATATATATATTCTATTATATTATCATTTGCTAATTATCTCTGTTAAAAATGCTTTGTAAGAGCTGAATGATCTATCAGCATCCAAATAATTCATTGGGACACATAAAAATAACTACTGCTACTGCTAAATCAGGTGTACTGGCTTGCATTGCAATCCAAAATGCAGGTACATCGCTGCTTTCCTCAAATTCTTGCGCTACCTCTTTATAAATATCTCTCACTCTGAGTTTGATACATGACTAAAACCTTGCACTATATCATGTAATTTTTTTAATATTTGAGGTAACAAAGGGATCTGAGTATGATCTAAAACTCTTATTGTTTTTAAAAACTTCCATCTTTTGCTGGTATAGTTTTCAATAAGCATCTGCTTTAGCGACTTATTTTCAATCATCATCATCATTGGATCCGTTCTCCAAGGCAGAAGTTTGCACTAATAGATCGCCAAAGATTTCTATTTTTTGAGCTCTTCTTTTTAATACAGAGAATTGTCTGATGTCAGCCTAGTCCTTGAAGTCATCAAAGCATTTTTTTCTTGGTCTTCCTCTTCTTTTTTATCTTTCTGACCATCCCTGAAGCGGTGTTACTATTCTAATTCCGGCAGATCCTCTCAAGACATGCCTGGCTTATTTCCATTTCCTCTTCCTTATTTCATCAAATCTGTCCATTTTATTTTCAACATTCTTCTTGCACACCAGATATCAAAAGTATTGATCTTCTTTTCCAAGTCTTTGGTTAAAGTCCAAGTCTTACATCCATATAAGAAAACTGACCAAACATACAATTTTAACATCTTCAATTTTAAATGTTTGTTAACATCTCTTATAAGTACTTTTTGATTTAAAAAATGTAGATTTTGTCATTCCTATCCTTGTTTGGATATCTTTTGGGGTTCTTTCATCTTCCGTCATCAAGCTGTCCAATATCTAAATTCTTTCATTTGTTCTACTTTTTATTTCATTTTGATCTTGTGTTTAATGTTTCCTTTGTTACTAATAACCAGGGTTTTTGTCTTTCCTTTACTGATTTTCAATTTGTATTGTGCTCCTCCAATTATATTCATTTTAGCAATACTCTTTCCAATTCGGCCATACTTGCCATGAGAATGGAAATGCCAGCAGCATACCTTATTCTATTAAAGTTCATTCCTCCTATTTTTATCCTGTAAATCCCGTTATTTACAATAGCTATCAAAATTTTGTTTGTTTATTTTCATGCAATTTATGCTGGGAATTCATTACTCTTTAAGGCTCCTGTCAAATCTGGTTTTAAATGTATGGATATTCCAGCAGGTTTGAAATCTGCAGATACAAAAAAAAACTCGGGCTGTCATACATACCGGAAATTTTATTAAAATGACTGTAAATAAACTTTATAGACATATAGTATAAATAATTATTTGTGTGTTTTTATTCCTGAATACATAAATGTATTTCAAAGATACCAGTAATAAATATTCATAATAATAGGCCTAAGTAAAGAATGGTTTTAAAGGTTAGTATTAATTGATAATTTTACACTTATATTAATATTTTTTTTTATCTGAATTCTATAAACATATAACTAAAACTTATCCACTCTACATAAAAGACTGACAGTTCCCTCTGCAATTAAGAAATCAAAATGATAGAGTTGACCATTGCCTTGTAATTTTCTATCAAGCCTTTGACTAAAGATCGTGATTTGATGATTGGGATATCCCAATACATGGTCTGCATTCCATTTCATTGATGAGATGTTTAGCATCAAATTTGGCAATGTGATAAAAATGTCCACCAAACATGAAATCACAGACTTAGTTATAGAATGATTTTCATCAATAGCATTACTCTTACCTATTGGTATATTTTTTTGTTGTAAACATTCAGTAAAACACCATGTTGTGCTTTTCTAGTTCATCCCCGCTTGCTTTTATATCATTTATGTTATTTTCTCCTGGTGCTTTTTATTCATGTGTTTCATTGCATGCTTCACTTATTCAATTAGTATGTCCGATACATCGATCATTGTGTCCATCAAATTATTTTTATCTTCTTTGAGGTCTTCCTGTTTAATATTGGATCATCTGATCCATCCTGATAGAATGTCTTGTAAAAGTCTTCAACACTTTGTACAATAAACACTCTATTTCTAATCATGGTACCATCTTTTTGTTTAATTGCTATTATTTGATTTTTCCCAATCAGTTTTCTTCAAACTTTTATTTGTCTCAATTGTTTTCTTAATCAAGTCATAGTTAAATGCTCTCAGTTCCTCTGTAATGCATCTTCATGATGTTTTACATAGCTCAACATATTCATTTTTGACTTTGTTTTTCATTTCACATTACTTTTTCATTAGAAATTTAGTCTTATGTTAGTTTCTCATCAGATTTATTATTCTTGTACCAGTGATACAGTTTAAGCATCTAAGATATATTTTTATAGTAAAGTTGATTTCTTCCAGATCTTGTATTTTTTCTGTCATATCTAGTAATGTGCTGAATCCGTTTTTGAGTTCTAACAAACTCATGTGTGTCTGTTCTAAAGTTCTCCATATCAATTGATTGGAACTTCCTTTTAACAAGATTAATCCTTTTGATTTAGTCATTTTGAATGATTTGACATCTTATTAGCCTGTGGTCGTTTCTTGTGTTAAATTGGTTGAAAACTGAGATATCTTGCGTCAAAAGTATGTAATAAATATCATTCTTCATTCCATTTGGTCCTCTCCAAGTTCATCTCCTGTTTGGTGCCTTTTTGAAAAAAGAATTCTTGATGAACACATTATTAATCTCTTGAAATTCTACCATTCTGTAACTTCTATCATTCCTGGGACATTGACCAAATTTTTCCCATTAAATTATCTTTTTTGCTGTGTTACTGCTTTGGCATTGAAGTCACCCATAATAATTTCATTTTAAGATTATTATCATGCAAATTGGGCACATCTTTATAAAATTATTTTACTTCTTCATCTGAATGTAGTTGGAGGGATACATTTGGATTATCTTTTAATTTAATTATAAACTTGACTACACCCTTTCTGTCTCTACATGACTAATCTTTAATCTGTTGCGGATAATGAATGCAATGTCTCAATCTGACCTGATGTATTTCCTTGGTAATAGAACTGTCCACTCTTGTTCTATTTGTCTTTCCCTTTTGTGCCTAATCTCACTTAGTCCTACAATGTCCCACTAGGTTTTACACAGTTCTTCTTTCTGGTAACTTTGCTTCACTTGAGAGAGTTCAATAATTATATCAGCATCATATGTAAGCCTATACTCATATATGGTTTTTGAGCATTCTCCATCCTATGACTCTTAATCATTGCCTAGAATGGAGTCATTCAAGTCTCCAGGGAACAAGAACCATTTATATAGTTTTAATTTCATGGTATTATCTAGGGAAAAATGTCCATAACCACCATACTGCCCAATAGGTTGGTGAACCCCACAGTTTTAAGCTGTGGACCTAGCCTTTGGTGATCCAAACATTGCAAGGTAGCAAGGGATATCATGGATTGCCTGTGACTGCTTATTCTATACGTTCATTCCAATTCCCTGTATCTGGGAGAACATTCATTAACCATAATGACTTGTGGATGCACCTTCTACAAACCAACTCTGTATATATAGTATATACCTGTATATAAAATAAAAATATCAGTCTGATTTAATTTATATTCTTTAAAGAAATTGCCATCAAAAGCCCATACAATATTAACAATCTCCAAGGACAAAATAAATGTTCTTTATGTTTAGAATTCTTTATATCAGAGTTTTTATAACAAATCCTGACATTATTTGTTAAATATTTTCCATTAGGAAGGCTTAAAAGAAAAAGGAAAGAGAGTTTTTTTATTTAAAAAAAAAAAATCAATTTATTGCTAAATAGTTAAAATAATAAAACATGAGCGTGGTGGTTGATTTGAATTCTCCAGTTATATCATGACTGTATTTAAATTAAAAAGAAAGAAAAAAGAAAAAAACCCAGCAAAACACAGAGCACTTTCCTGCAATAGCTAAAAAGTCAAATTTTCAAAGTGATCACATGCAGAGTATCTGGGACTGCCTGAAGCACTTCTGATTTTAATATCGATCTCTATATATGTCAGACACAAAATCAAGACGTGTTCTTCTTTACAAAGAGAGGGGGCTTTAAATGAATTTAAATTTATTCAGATTAAAATATATATAGTGAGTTGTTTACAACAAATACTGTAAGTATGAAAAAATATCTTGACGGTAATATTATTTTAGAGGTTTTAGGGTAACTTGCATATAATAAGGTTGTTTGAGAGTGTGGGAGTCAAGGTGATTCCATTGTGCTAAATAGGCATAACGGGAGGGGGGATAGTGGAGGTTTTTAGTTTTACTATCAGTCAATTTTTACGTATAATTGCAAAATATTTTTCTCTCTCTCACATTTATATTGATTAAGTGCTTTAGTAAGAAGGAATTGTATTTGGTTTTAGGCTGAGTTACTTTCAATACTTTTAGAGAAAAAAAACTATATATTGATTGTTAGATCTACAGTTTATTGAAGCTCATTGCTGCTGGTTTATTTAGAATAATTACTAGAAATTTTTTTTTTTTTTTTAATTTGCATTGAGGTATACAATTAAATTTTTTTTTCTTATCTAAATAAAAAAAAGTAAAGCAAAAGTTAAGCCTAATTTTAATTTAGAAATTATTTTATTTTTGGATATCAAATTAAACCTTTCTTAGGTGTGTTAAATGTGGCAAGGGATGGGAGAGGGGGGGGGGTCCATTTACAAAAATCAAGCTTAACGCTAACGCTAAAATTAAATTCTAGTTGAAATATTGAAAAACAGCGCAAGTCCTGAAAGTTTCTGTGATAAATGCTGATTAAGAACTAAGTCGGAAGCATGTCATTTCCATGCCATTATGCTAATGCATTGATTAACGTCTGGGCATTAAACTTACCATTGCGCACTCCTCACAAAACTCGCCCTGGACGGCCGTTGATTAGTTAATGGTTGGGCCGGTGGAAGTTATGTCATAATATCAAAATTGATGGACAAAAAGTATATCGCATCTCTTGATTATCATAGGGTTGGGGCATAATGAATTTTACACATAGTTGGAGTTATGGTTCTGAGTAAGGGTAAGGTTAGGACTCTAAATAATAATAAAAGACATCTGAGCCCATACATCATTTGTGATGAATGTGCAAGGTAAGTTTGATTCCCAGACGCCAATGTTGATTGGACTCAACTTTTCTAAGCTTAGCGCTGGGTTGCATTTTGCATAAGAAGAAAGAAGTATCCCTGAAATGATGTGCTTTGCATGATGGGTAAAGCTCTTGGAAAGTTTCGTTAAAAGAACACAAACTGGCATACAACACACAAAAAAAATTTTAAGGTGGGTATCCACCTCCCATTATAATTTACTTTGCTAATTGTACTAAAAATAATAAAATACTACACAAAGTTGTTATAATTTGATCCAACTTCGCTATATCTTCCCTAAAATAAGAATTTGTCTTTGTTCATAATGTGACCAGACATTCAAATTTAGGCGGAAAAGCTCCACGTTTTCACATTCTACCCTGTTCACCATGGCATTCTTTAAATGCCCTGCTTTTTACTTTTCTGTTGTCCATGACGTAAATCTATGCACACAGGTCACACTTTCTGCTCACTGTTTTACATCTGAGTATTGTATTTACACACGCCTGGCAAACAAGCCGCAATAATTTTCATATTTACGCTAAAAAATGTTGATTAATTTTTTTTCTTTCGAGTTGAAATATGCTGAAATATATGTTCAAATCCTTTAAAAAAATACCTATTAGAGAACTTGTATTTTATATTTATGTTCCACTTCTGTCTCATCAAAATCTGGTCAATGTACCCTTGGATGACTTAAATATTAAAGTTGGTCCATATCCATCATCAAATGTTTATCATTTGATCCAGTTTTTCTCACCTCAAATTATGCATTGCAATCCATTTCACGATCCTCAAAAATGAATTTTGTCACAATTTCACCTAAATTATGAAAATTAGCCCAATTTTCTGTCGTAAATTTAATACCAAGTAAAAAATTTGAATTCTATAATAAAATAGAAATACCTGTGTATTGATAAAATTTGTGATTCCTCCTCAACCACTCATCCTATCACAATGATGTTTGATTTACTTAAAAGCCCTGCTAAAGCAGATCCGACTGTTGCTATTTTGAGCTTCCTATGATCTTCCATGCCCTGGGGATGAAGTTTTAAATATTTAAGGCAAAAGGAGTTGTGAAGTTTGCTGTCCAAATGTATAGCAAACTCTATTGCTCCAATTACTCCAGAACTGCCTGAGATACATTTTTTTTTTTTCAGAAATAATCTTTATTGTTTCACTATCGAAAAAAATACATTATCTAGCCTATATTATAAAAGGAAATTTATGGATATGTTGTGTCTGTTTGAAATGTTTAGCTTGCTTCCCAACATGGCACATACTTGAAATTTGGCAAATGGGTAGGTTTCATAGTGTAGACAATTTAAATAGTATAAAAATATACTTTTTTGGGGGGGAGGGGATGGTGAGCATGGTAGGAGATTTTTCCATTGAAGAACGGACATGCTGCTAATACAGGATAAATATACAATATTCAAAAGTGGACAATTATATACCTTTTTATAGAGGTAGCAATAAAAAATAAATTTAATACATTATTATCAGTTATTACAATGTAGTGAACTGAGTGTAAAGAATGAACAATTAGGAAAAAGTTATATACAACAAAAGCCTATTTCTATAAAGGTGTAAACTCATCTAGTGTTCTGTTATGAAATCACAGTGTATTAAAATTATCTGACAAAATCACATAACTTGCAACATATTTCTTTTCATATTACAACACCGTGTTAAAATACTGTCCTAATATTAACAAACTTAAGACAAATAACATCAGGTCAACTGCACTACAGGTTCAAATAAATATTTTTTAATTCAAAAATTTTGAAAAAGCTATTGGAGGAGACCTCCAACAGCTTTTTTTTTCTTGATTTATTAAAATATAGTTATTTCAACATTATCCATTTCTTTTTTCCAGCTCCCTTTTTGATTGGCTGTCTTTGTTTTCCCATTAATAGTTAAATACTTATCAGATTGTGAGGGACTTTAATTATCTTGAGCATATACTTGATTGGCGTTAACTGATGATGAAAGATCTTTATCCAAACAAATTTGTTTTGTCGCTGATTGATCATTCATTCCACAATGCAAGTGCTCAAAACTTCTGCTTCAAAACAACGTTTTCGTTCTCACTTTCAATATCATAAACCTCGACTGTGTCTGTATTTATTATTTCAACTTTTTTTTATTTTCATTCATTATACTTATTTTCCTTCTCTTTCAAACAATATTTTCTTTCTTTCTTGGAAGTAATTGAGTAAGATTTCTTTCAAAACAGGATTTTTGAAGATACATTATAATATATGTGGTGAATTGTGCAACACAGGTTTCAATTCGCAATCGTCGGCACATGAGACAATGCGTGCCAAATAAATAAAGCTTCAAAATACTTAATTAAGCTTTTAAAAACTTCTCATTTTTGATTACAATCGGATCTCTAGTCCTTTATTAAAAAAAAAAACATTTAGGCCGGCGTCACAGCGGACGTTGCGTTTGCATAGCGGTGACACAATTTTTATAAAGCACATAGTTTTTAATGGGAAGCGCCAAATAGAAATTTGTGTTCTACCATCATTTGCTGTAGACTTGCGGTGAAAAAACATAGAGCTTGCTTTAAAAATTGTTGCATGGACTTGCGGCCGTTTGCGTAGAAATCTACGCAACTTTTTATAAAGCACATTGTTTTAAATGAGAAGCGCCATATACACCGCAAGTTTCATGCC
>PXIH01S0001042.1:49825-60474 GCA_003024985.2 Euperipatoides rowelli
AATACGCATGTCCAAAACAAATAAAATGTAACCCTATTTCTGATTGGCTGTTAAATCTGATATACAAACAATTTAAGACTGAGTTTATTTATTGATAATTTGCGTCTGGCGTTGGCAGCCATTTTGGAACAGTAAAGTAACCCCCCCCCGTGATCTTTTACGATGGCAATGACTATTTTTAAAATGCTGTAAAATGAATGTTTTCAGTCAATCAGATAGCAATAGCTACTGTCTATGTTTGGCTGAAGGAAAGGTGAAGTCTGAGATCCAGATGCTTGTTCTATGTCTTGGTGGCACAGATAGCAAGCATACTGACTCTAAAATGGAGAACCTAGATATCACATGTTAAAATCCTGCCATGGACATTGTTTTTTTTCTGTCTGACAATAGACCTTTAAAAGTACCTTCTAGTGAAGATTTAGCTAAAATTAGGCTTTTGAAGGCTTTTTTAATTTAACACTTTTTTTCCTTTCGTCTCCATATTTTATTACTCTGTTGGCATATTTTAATAATCTCGAACTCTGTCTTGCTCTGTGTGTACTCTGTGACGTGTACAGCTACTCGGAGCTCAAGCTCGGAGTTTTTAAAAATATAGACTGTGTTTTTTCTAAGAAATATTTACAGTCTAGGTGGCAACATTTTTCTAGGTTCACTTTTAAATATGTGATGGGTTCAATTCTTATGTCCTGAAAACATTGTAAACAGCGAAAGTTTCTAAATGGTAAAAAAGAAAGATAATTATAAGTTTCAGCCAGATGTATATTTCTTGTATATATTTGTCAGTGGCAAGGAGATGGTCACTCCATTTTCTTATATTGATAAACTAGTAAATTGAGGAAGAGGTGTTCAGTGGTTTCATTCTATTTCAAAATTAGACAGTTATTTGGGAGTGCATTGTAGCATAATTTAAGGATGAAATCCATCAAATTTGGCAGTAAGTAATTTTTGATTGACTCCTTTAGCCAAATTTGAGTTGTTAGAGTTATAGGTTTGTGAATGATGGAAGGGTGATAAATATCCCTGATTACTTTATTTTTAATTTTTGGCTTGATATCTCTAATGGGTAAGTCGTCAATAAAATCTCTTCTTTTAGCGACTAATCTAGATATTTTTGTAGTTTTTACATGGATTGAAGGAGGGGTGTCTGCTGGGGGTTTAAGCCCCTCTATTTTATTTGTGCTACATTATTAGGTGATGGCATTAGCTTGTAATACTTTTAAAATTAAATGGAGATCAATGAGACCTAATCTACTTTTACTTAAATGTGGAAAGATAATAATAAATTATGGCCTATTAAAGTTATTTTATTATTCCAAATGAATTTAGAGCACAAGGAAATTACTTGATTGAGGTATTTTCAAGTAAATGTGATATGATGGTAAAATACAATTTAGATACTATATAGGTATTCACAATTTTTATTCTCAATGCTAAGGAGAGATAGGTAAACTTGAAATTTTGTAGCATTTTCCTAGTATAGTTCAATATTATTATCTTGAATTTTCCTATGTACACATGTCTAGAAGTAAGGGTAAGGAAAGTTGAGATAGAATCCTTGGGGTTTTACTCCTAGGTCATCAATAATTTTCATCATAGATAAGTCCGTAACTACACTTTTGATTATATTCCTCAAAGATTTCCAATGCTATTTAGATATCTACAAGGTCATATTTGTACACAATGATCTTTAGGGGTATTGTGATGTTGAGAATAAACTTATGTAAGATAGTTTCCGAGGTTCCATAGAAGTTCATTTAAATAGAGTGTGAATAAACTCAGGAGATGCGCTTATGTAATTAATTCCCTTAGAGATTTTAAATGTTTCGGTAAAGGTAGTTGCAGTTTTGACACATGCTGTTTTAGAGGTTAAATAGTTTGTAATGCCATCAATTAAGTTTTTATTAGTTATGCTGGCTTGAAGTTTCTGTATTAGATAGGCGGCTATATTTACATTTCAAAAGCCTTTTACAGGTCTATAAAGATGGTCAAGGGCTGGGTAGTTTTCTTGTTTTTATACCCAATTGTAATGACCTCCATTAAGTGTCTTGCATTGTTTATAGTTCTGTTATGTAGCAGAACTGGTTGGGGGTATATATGGTCTTTTAATTGGGAGATTAATTCGGTATTTAGGATGGATGCAAATTATTTTGCATCCACATCCTCAATGCATATGAAACAGTTATCATCCAAAATGGTAAGTTCCTTAAAGGATTATTTTTAGTCATTTTCTCTGGCTTCATTTTGTTAAAGGTGATAAAGTAAACAAAGATATTCATAGATAGGAAATTGCTTTTGTATATCCAGGAAATGAACAGAGGTGATTATTGGGATGAATACATGGTGAAAAGTTTTATTTTAAGTATTAATCCATCAGGTTCTTGGGGGAGAATTGATTTTATTTGACAGGTGCTCTATTTGTTGTTGAGTTGTCAGGAAAATATTGGCACCATTTGGGGTGGCTTAGTTTATTTATCTTCTGCTATTATGAGAATGGGTAATGACTAATGAGCCCATCCTGGTTATTGGTGAAAGTCTTTTCAAAATTAAAGTGTAGGAAATTGGCCAATTGCTGTTTGACCAGATTATGGCCTTCATATTTAATCATATTTATGATATTAAAAGATCACACTTTGTGGATAATTTTGGCTGAAAGTAATTGGAAGGTTTCTGATTTGTTTAAAATTAGTATTTAGATATACTGCACATGCATTTTCCTAGCCTCCTTTGTTTTTCTTCAATCAGTTTGTTTTTTCCACTGTATGACCAGGTTGCTATTATTATAGCTAATTATGTTAGTTTATTCTATTGTTCTTTTGCAAAAAAAAAAAAAAAAACAAGTTTCCGTTTTATCATTTATTATAAAATATTTGTTTTTATTCATCAGGAAACTATTCAAATTCTTTTTCACTGATATCCAACTCCCACTGAACCTATTTGAATCTTGTAGAATTTTGTCATGATGTAGGTTTCACTGATTTTTCTTTGGTGAAATTAAATGGCTGGGTGTGCAATGAAACTTCTAGAAGACTGTGGCTGCGGTTGGAATCCAAGTTTGAGTAGTGGTAGGTGAATTGTATTTGCACAATCGTGTGGTCTGATAAGCTATTGGCAATTAATTTGTTATGCAGTTGATTTCAGAAGACGAGAATAACCAATAATCAATGTGGCAGTACTGATTTAGTAGGCTATAATGGGTGGGCAAGTGGTCTTGATTGTAAGTGTTGCTGCATTTACCAAGTTAAAGAATGAGATGAAATTTAACCCATTTGGAGTAGGTGATATGGGTGGTGTTTAGGTCTCCTTCCCATAATACAGCATAATCAGTATTATTGTTGATTATTTTATAGATCATTTCATAGAGTATAGAGTTTTGATGTATGTTTGCTCCATAGCAGTTGATGGGTAAGTAGGCTGTTTTGCCAGTGTGATTATTATTCAAGGCCCGAGATTGCTTATTATAAAAATCACACTGGCAAAACAGCCTACTTTACTCAATAACTGTTATGGAGCAAACATACATCAAATCTCTATGCTCTATAAAATAATCAACAATAATACTGATTATGTTGTATTATCAGGAGAAGACCTAAACACCGTCCATTTCACCTACTCCAAATGGGTTAAATCTTAGTTTCATCCTTTCATTTTATAAATGCTGCAACACACACAAATTAAGACCACTGCCCACTCAATATAATAAGTAATCTCAGGCCTTGAATAATAACCATTGGTTCATTTTCCTTGACCTGACTTATTAAGGTTCTCTGAGAAGGCAAAGTATGTGGATGGCCAAAATATTTTTTTTTGGATGACTATCCTTTGAAATCTTAGTTTTATGTGAGTATATAATTTGTGGTTTGAGTTGACCTAGGTAACTTTTTACATTTATGGAGTTATTAAGACTTCCAATGTTTAATGTAATGAGGCTGGGATTGTCATTGGATGGGGTCACAGTGTGAGTCCCTCTCATTGTCAAATTGAGCAGTTGTTTCTTCCATGTCTGAATGGTCTGATGAGGAGTTTGATCAAGAATGATCATAATTGGAATATAATTTGAGTTAGCAAAGATTTTCCTCCTCCGACAGTTGAGGGAGGAGCTACTAAGTATGGATTTTGTCGTTATTTGTAGAGTTGTTTTATTCCTTATTCTCTCTCTCTCTTTCCGATTTGTGTTTAGGCCTAATCTTTGGGTTTGCCCTCACTTCAGATGAATAATCAGATTCTAGTATTTTACTGCTTTTAGTTGTTGATCACCCTTCGTTATTCCTGTATAAGTGCTCGAGTCAGAAGAAATTAGTTCACCACTGGAAGCATTTTTATAAATTTTTTTGTTTAACACATTATTGTCTGAGTAGAGTAATCTTGCTGGCTTGAAGTAATTTGCAGTGTGGGTACCACTTGTTTATGGTTTTCTATTCCTTCATTCTTTTGAGATCTACTTTCTGATATTGGATTGTGCCATAGGACTTGATTGTTATCCATGTCTAAGTGTCCATATTAGAGAGCGATTCTAAGATTGCAACATCTTGTAATTTTTGGAGTAGTGAGGTGATTTTAAAAGCGTACGAGCTCTTACAAGTGTGTGGAATTGTTGTAATATATTTGCAGTTTGGATAGAACCTATAATAAGGTGATACAGCCCCTTACATCAGAAGCAGATTTTGGGCCTTTTTTGTACATGAAGATAACGTTAATATTTTTTTAGTCTAATAAAATAGGGAATACCAATCATAGACAAATCATTACTGAGCTCCAAAATTATATCAGTTTGGCCTGTTTCACATTTGTTAAACATTGGGAAGTGAACAAAAAAAAAAACTTGGAAAAATATTTTTCCTTTTTCCCATTTTTATATTATGGGGAAGAGGTTTTCTATAATTGCACTAGCAGGAATTTTTTCTATTACAATTTTTACAATTTATTATTCACCTCCCATTGTATGAAATTAATTGTTTTTATTATTAATCCTATATACTAAGTAGAATAGATGATCATTTTCCGAAGCCAGTAACAGCGCCATCTAACGGGCTTATTCGAAATTTTAAAAAATAAAATAAAAAGGTTGGATGCCCAAGATAGATATAGATAGATGGATAGATAAATAGAAGACAGGAACAGCGCCATCTACATTTAGCGTGGGAACTCGCTCTCTCTCTCACATAAGAATAATGATTTTCAATCTTAGAAACTTTATTAAGTGATTCCCGTTTAGAAACTTAAAAAAAAAATGTTTGATGCCCATGTAAAATAGAAGAATTTAGTGCTAGTCAGCTGATAGAAAAACGGTGATATTATTAATCATTTGCAGCTGATTTAGATGACTCAATATTTCGTAATGTCGAATTGTATTAATTTGCTCTTTTCATATCCTATGAGAATTACAATGTTTTTTTTTCATTAAAAATTGACATTGAAAAAAATACTTTCTCAAATATGATTTTTTTTATAGTTAAAAGTGGGCCTATCCATAACATTGGGAAAGGGCCATGTTAACCATGGCAGATTGAACTACCCTTCCCTGGTACACTCACTTTAAAAGGCAGTAACTTGTCAAAAACAGTGGGGGAAAAATAGCCCTGGAAAAGGAAAGCTAACATTGCTCTCCTCAGACCAGGTGGGCTATTCTGATTTTTTGCACTTTTGTTATCTTGGCTCTTTTGAATCGAACAAATTTTGAAATTTTAGCAATATATTGTTAATTCTAAGTAGAGACGTTAACAGACATCTAAAATTGAAGATGTTAAAATGCTATGTTTGGTCAGTTTTCTTATATGAATGAGAGACTTGGACTTTAACCAAAGGCTTGAAATAGTAGGTCAATGCTTTTAATATCTGGTATGCAAGAAGAATGTTTAGGTATCAGGAACACCTTGGCAGCTTGTAAGTGACCTATACCAGAGTGCAATGACCATAGGCAAACGACGGGGCCAAGAAGTTACGGAGAGGGCATACTAATGGTGTCAGACAATATTGCCTAGACACCGCCTCCTAGACCAGTGGTAGTCAACCTAGTCCCTAACGCACACTAGTGGGTGAATCAAGCTTTCATGGTGGGTAGTAGGGTTTATTGTCCATTGTTACAAATTTGTTCCTCCATATATTGAATAACAACTTCGCAAGTTTATATTAATGGAGATGCAGAAATTCATTAAATTTAAATTATCTATGTATAAACATATAAAGTATAAATAAAAAGATAAATTTATATATTTTTCACATGCCCTCCTCTCTAAAAACTAATTTGCGCTTGCGCTAAATTGAGTTACTGCGGCACTGGTGGGTGGTAATTTACCATCAACAAAGATACAAAAGTGGGCGGCAGATAGTAAAAGGTTGACGAAACCTGCCCTAGACTAAAAAACCAATTATGTTGACATTTCTTCCTCCTCTAATGAGTCCATTATATTATAAGATTGTAGACCTGTCCAATCTTAGGATATAATTCACTCATTTAAGTTAAAAGCTCAACTATAATATGAGAGAAACTTCACTTACATTTGATGTTTTCGCTAGCATTCTACCAACGCAGCAGATGGATTAATCGTCCATTATTCCAACAACAAGATTTTTTATGGACTCCAGCTTAACTCGTGGGGCTTAATCAGGATAGAAAAACATTAAATCATGGCAGTCGGCAGAAACATTTTATCAGCTCCGGGTTCACAAAAGTTGATGGTGGGTCAGCTTGGTTACAGATCTTCAAATATAGAAACAAGCATCACTTTATTCTGGAAATATACTTCATAACACGGAGATTGAAACTCTCTTCAAATTTCCCCATGATTACAACTCAGCTCTGGATTTCAGAATCTCTTCTCTTCTTACAACCAATCATTCCGTCTCAGTAACTTTCAATATAATTCATCCAATAAAGCAAAGTATCGTAGCTAAAAGAATCCTAGACTCCAATACAACATTATATTTGTATAATACTATAACAATGTAGCATGTTGGTACTACTATATTAATCTCAAATATAATATCCCCTAAATCTTCTCGGCACTCCATCTTATAGTCAAAACTTCTCCTGCGCCCCTTAACACTTTGCTCTTCAGCTATCCTGCATTTAGTGGCCATCAAAAGTCATCTGATAATTTGGTTTTGCACCCATTGGCTAAAATACATTCCTATTTTGAGCTCACATTGTTTTAGCCTCAGGTTCCTAATTTTCTTTTGTAAATTTTGTCAAGAAATGTACCTCCTGACTATTGCTAAAACTTTATCAAAGTTTGAAAACTTTTAAACAATGCCTCTGCTCATTACTTATTCTGCATAGTAACACAACCAAAATGATGTCATCATAGTAGACGATGCAAAAATATCAAAAATACGGACAAGTTAAAGAGCAATGTCAGTAATTCTGCCATTCTTTCTTGTTTTGTCAAACTTAATGTTGGTAAGGAATGAGTGAGGAATCAAGATTTTGGCACCAATGTTAAAACACTTTAGATTGCACATTTTATAAACAAATGTCAGAATAAAACTAATGATATTTACGGCATAAATAAACCATGCACATTTGTAATCACCAAATACAATTTTCATGCACAGAAATTTAGATCGCCTTATCTATACAGATAATCCTAATATATAATAGTTAACAAATAAATTATAAATTAATTATTGATCCAATAACATTTGCATCAAGGCATGCTCCCTTTCATTTGTGATGGAAGTATATATATTTACGCACACTAAAAAAACCTTATCTTGATCAAGGTCGACTATGAACAATGATTAGCTTAATAGTGTACCAAAATTCTCTTACGCTTTACAGCAGGGGTTCTCAACCCTGTGCCCATGAACACCATGGCGCCTGTCGACCAATTTGTTTGTGCTCACCACTGTTCCAACATCAAACGAAAGCTTGTCACGTTAACTTGGCAGCACCCGAATCCCATTTATTTAGATTGTGAGTGTTTAGCAACCAATTTTAGGCAGTTCTTTTCTTGTAAATCGACCTCTTTAATTCCACCTTTTGTGCCAAGTTAACATGGACGAACTTGAGTGCAATGCACGCAGACGGCTGAATTGAGTAGTGTTGGGGGATAGTAAGATAATTGTCTAAAAACAGGCGATACAATCCAGATTCTACCACATTTTTCACACCTGCGCATATATTTTCATCATTACAGAAAATATAGATGATGCCCGCCGCCCTACCTATATTTTAGAATGTGCTCTAGGGTACAAAAAGGTTGGGAACCTCTGCTTTACAGTTAGACTACTAATAATAATTTTAGTAAAAACATAACAGATTAAATGATTAAATATTTTAAACTAAAATTCAAGCAAGTTAAAATATATACTGTATAGCCGGCCCGTACGGTGGAATTTTTTTCAGGTGGGGGTGGGTGGGGTCTACAGAACTTTAACATTAGTTTACAAGTTCGGTTTTGATTTTGAGAAGCTTTTTTTATGTTGTCAGTACATTTTGTCACCTTATGGTACAATTTGAGTAGCTTTTTTGTTGTTGTTGTTGTTGTAAGTATATCTGTTGTAGTATTTGCTAAATTTAATGTTTTTGTGGTCATTCTATCATTAGTGTAGGAAATAAACTGTGCCGTTTAAATAAATATAATTAAAGCCGTTTTAAATTCTTTCATAATTTGTGCCATATTTATTGGACAGTTTTTAAATCCGTCTACATGAACTTTTTATTATGAAAAAGAAATAGGAGCGCTATTGACTTTCGATACTTACAAACATTTTCAGTCTTATTTTTCTCTTTTTGTGAATTTGAAACCATGCTGAAATGTATGCCTATAAGGATCTCTATTGTTTTGTTCCTCAACAATGTAGCATCTTTTCGTCTCGCAGTTTACAAACTAAGTGCAATATGGAAATTTGACAATAAAAACCACATGTAGCAAGTCAGAGTAGGAACACCAAAACTCTGATGAACTATTGTGAACAAGTTAAAACTAAGGACTATTTATGTAATGGCCTATAAGGAAATGAAGAATTTGGAACAATTAAAAAGTGTGACAAACAGTATATTGATTTGTTGTATATTCGGTTTTAACACCTTACTGAGTATATAAACTAATGTAACATGAAATTTTGATCTTTTTTATCCATATTATTATCAAGAAATCCAGAGATCTCAAGAAATAAAATTCTGATTTAATCTAGTGAAGATATGCTGAATACCTAGAACATCATCTTTAAGAAACTCAGAAGATTATTAATATGAAGAAGTATGTTAATGAAGATTAATGCCAAGCAAGATACTTGTAGCTGACGTTAACATGAAGACGTAAATCTGCAAGACCAAACTGAGTGAAAGCAGACCAAAGAATTGTGCCCCATCATAGATGCAGATTTTAAGTTTAAAGAAAGCAGAATGGAATTAATAACTATATTAAATTATTTATTTCAGATCGAAATTTCAAGCAAAAGAGTGAATACCAGCAAGTTGTATCCAATAATTTTTCAAAATAGAGTTTGTAAGTGTTGCCTACAAAATAATTCTCAAATATGAATTTCCAACCGGAGAAAAATCAATCTTTAATCTTTAAATTATGAGCTCACGGAGAACTTCAAAGATTGCGCAAGCAAGGTACTTTAATAATTATAAACGACAGTAGTTTTAATTTAGTTTAGTAGATAGTTTGACCACGCACCTTTTTATGTTTAATTTGTTTAAATTTTAATATGAATTTTAGAATGTTTAAGTTTTAAAATTGAGAAATTTAACTGATAACTTTATACCGAACATTTACAATTTTAAATATATATTATAATTTGTTTCACTCCGGCCTTATGGCCTTAATAAAAAACATTATGCATTGCTAAACATCCGTGATGGTGAGATTATTTAAATGGTGTGTGCATATATTTAATTGTGTAAGGGTTTCCATACAAGAGAGTTTAATATATATTTAAATCTACTAATTTTTCAAGCTTCTTTATTTTTATTTTTATTTCTATCAGTTATTTAGGCAAATCATGTACAGGCTGCAATAAGATGATTAATAAATCCAATCAATGAGCGAGGTAATGAGTAAAATTTGTCATTATAACTGTAGTCTATAGTCTTTCTTCGGTTATGTTTCCATAAGTGATAGGATGATTTCTTTTTTAGATGCTGTCAAGACATCATTCCCTTAGTTAAAATTAAGTCCACTAATATTTTTGCATTTGTTAGGGCAATCCTCAATCAAGTTTGCATTCCGATGTAATACTTTAAATTTTATCAGATTAGCTTATAAATTATTTATAAATAAATAAAAACAAAGCCAGTATATTTAGTATATAACGTGCTTTCCTTTAGCGCCCGAACTCTGTGGGTTGCACCCTGACATGGCAGGTGCTGAAACAGGTGATAGAAGGTGAGTTGCAAGTACGGCATAATATACACACTCACACAAATTACACTTGTGGCATTTTACACTACATTAGGTAAAGACAGTGTCAGTATGGCTGTCCTTTGAGAACCCGGCTGAGAATGGTCAAGGGCCTTTGACCCCAGAGCCGTAGCCAGCCTTTTTAAAATTTGATAAGCTTTTTTTTTTAGTTGTAGGCTCATTTTGTTTCCATTTACCATCCCTATATAGGTCCCTAGTTTACCTTTACTGAGCCTATGGGTCCTCCATATTATAATTCTGGTCATAAATAAATAGTTTCTTATGTATTTTGTTCAAACA
>PXIH01S0001046.1:33642-43846 GCA_003024985.2 Euperipatoides rowelli
CCCGCCACTTTACAAAAACGTTCGTTTGAAACCGGCCTAAAGATGATCAAAAACTATTTTATTTTTAACCGCAAAACCGATTTTTCTTTCCCAGAACATTATGAGATCAGATTATTATATGCAAAACTATTTTTTTTGAAGTGTTATAAGCACATTACACATGTTATATCAAAAGCTAACAAAATATTTTTTCTATTGTATAGGTTGAAAAAGCTAGGATTAAACATTTATTCATTAACACACATATATAGCATTTTTATTTAACAAGTACTTGAATACAACTCAGAAGTATGGTCGGGATCAATTCCATTAAAACACATAAACAAACTAGAAAAAAATTCAGAGGAGAGCAGTAAGGATAATTTTTGGGGATTGGTTAATTCTGTAGGAATATGCATTGTCTAACGTTAAAATAGAATCAGAAGTCAGAAGAAAAAACAAGTTTATCAAACAAGCTAATAATTTTTATAGATTATAATCTACCCTCATCTTTTCAATAACATCAGAAGTCGTAATACCAGGAACTCATACAAGATTTTATCAACCTTTCATTAGAACTCAAACATTTGCTAGATCAGCAATACCCAGAATGGAATATTACTTAAATCTTAACTAGCTTCTATAAGTATTCTAGTTTTCTATAATAAAAATTTGTAGTAGTTTCTTGTTTTGATTTTATTTTATTTTTCAAGCATAATATAATAATCTATTATCTTATGTTTTTCTTTTGTATTTTTTAGTTCTGACTTCATAATTTTATTTTGATAATAACTTTGTTATAAAGATTCATATGCTATTAGGGCAAGATTCTTTATTTGTACATGATGATTATTTTCATATTTCCATTTATATTTCCATATGTATTGATATATCTATACATATATTGAAAATAAAATAAAATAAAATAAATACTCAAGGAAGCTACAATTTGATTGGGTTAATAATTCAAAATTTAGTTCTACTACAAATGCTAAATGTTTTTCCTGTGAGAATATCTTTGTTTTTAATTTGTGATTATGGTTTCTGCTTTCTGATAGAGTTGGTGAATTTAATTATATAGCCTATATCATAATTATTTGCACTATCCAATATAATTTTATACACTATCTTGTAGAATTGTTTGTAAAATGTGTTAAGATATACATTTTTTTAAATTAATTTATACAGAAGATTTATAGAGCAAGGTTTTCATTTATGATAGGACTTAACAGTTTACTGTATATTGCAATGGTTGTATCTATGCAAATAGTCTATTTTGTGTGAGAATTTTGCATCCTACTATATGATATAACACCTCTATTTCTCCTGCATATATCATCGTTAATTTTCATTATTAATAATAGTAGTATTAGTATTGGTAGTTGAAGTATCGGTTTTTAATATCAGATAGCCTATGCAGTATTTTATTATTATTTTGACTTATATTAGCAGTAATAATACTATCATAATACTATTTTATTAATATAATAATACTTTATTATTAACTATATTAATAGTGATAGTTATATTAGTTTTTTAATAGAGGAATAATAATTTTTGCATCAACAGCTTCATTATAAAATTATTAACTTTATTAATATGAATCCCTCTATAAATTAGATTCCCAGCTTCATTCTACGAAAACAATCCGTTTTAATATTTTTATTATTTATTCTATTCCACCAATATCAAATATTTATGTAGATAGCCTACGTCCAATTCAAATGTATAGGATATTATAAAATTATACAGAAAACACCGCCGGCGTGTATGTTCATTAAGATCAAATTCAAGAAGTCCAATAATAATTTCGGCCCTCTACTGGGCTTTATCAAGGCACTTTTAAAAATTACAGAATTATACTAACTTCCATAAGAATAATATGTTTAAAATATAAAATTTAAGGGAAGAATTATGTACGTTTTCTTCCCTTAAATTTTATATTTTAATCATATTATTATCACTATTCTTACGGAAGTTTGTATAATTTTAGAATTTTTAAAAGTGCCTTGATAAAGCCCAGTACAGGGCTGAAATTAAAATTGGACTTCTTGAATCAAATATTTAATTAAGGAAAAAAAAATAATAATAATACATTTCTTACATAAAAGATCAGGTTTGTCACATTCTGGTATTACTGTTTTCCTTCTATTAAATTTATACATTTTATTTATTTAATTATACGCCTGAAGTAATTCCCGACTATATTCCATTTTAATTTGATCTTGTATATAATTTAATTTTTGCTGCTTTTATAATTTTTACGCATAAAATTTAAACACTCATAAATAATTGGGTGTGAGTAATTTACCTGAAAGTAAACAACCTGATTGTACTTTTCTCCCTTTTTGGAACTTATATATAGATCAGCCAGCCTCCTGTCTGTTGTCAAATCCATTAACTACAATAACATAATATTTCATTCAACCTTAAAGTGGAGTTTTCTCTTCACAAATATTTTGTTTTGTGTGGCGCTGCATTACAGAACTTCGATTTTAAAAAAAGAAAAAAAAAAAAGGGAGAGAATTCGTGCAGAAAATGACTTTAATATTATCATTGGTTGTATTGTTACTACTATCCTACCAATAAAGTGTCGCCACCAATAAAGTGACACCTTCTAGTTTAGGGCGTCATTGTTATTCAACCTGTTTGATTTTTCCAATATTTTTTTTTTAAAGCCACCAATCAGGAAATGGTTTACTTTTGTATTATGAAGAGACGTGCTTGAATACTCTTGATAGTAAGATAAGCTAAGCATGTCGTAACACTAGGGATATTTTATTTTAATTTTGTATCTTCTCCAAACTATGGTATCTTTTTAAACATTCTAGTTATTATATTAGAAAAGAAAGAAATTTGGAATCATAGATTAGTAATTTAGTATCATGTACTGCGTGGCCTATATTTGTTTAATGGTAAGTATAAATTATTAACAAACTTTTATTTCATTAGTTTTTTTTTAATTTTAGAATTTTTAGAAGTTTTACTGTCAAAACAATTTATATTAAATACTATATAAAGGGATTTTATTTTTATATTTAAAGTTAATTATAAATGTTTAGTATTTGACATAAGCATATTTCCCCTTCAAATAATTCTGACGAATTTTTAAAATATTTATATTCTATTCTACAATCATTTTAGTTTAATTATTTAAATGTTTTAATCATGTAATTATTTATGTCGCTCCGAGTGTGTCCTTTACTAGTATTTTAAAAGTATTTTAAATATTCTGGTTTCACACATAACCTACTTTCCCTAAAATTCTATTTTAAATAGTATTTGTTTTGTTCAGGTTTTTGAAATATGAGCGTGGGCGGAGTAATAAGTTGTGGGTGGTGATTATTGGGGGAGAGGGGAGGACAAAAGACAACTCTTTTACAACTCGTTTTAAATGCGTGTTGTCTTGTGGTATATGAATAATTTTTACTATTGTTTACTATTTTTAGATGCATAACAAAGAGTCTTGTGCAAATGAATGGTTTTCTTTTAAATATATACAGTGTGGGTTAAAATTAAAAAAAGTTGATGCTATTTAATTTTAAATAAAACACTTTTAAATCACGTAAAACATTTTAGTTAAAAAAAAAATCCATTACCATGGTTTTTATAGAAAATAAATATTGAAAAATAAAGATATTTTTCAATAAATATCTTCTTATTTTTTCCTTTCCTTTGCTGCCCTCTTGTATCAGAATTTATAAAACTATTAACATTTTAAAATATTGTATTGAGTTTGAAATGGTTAAAATTATGAAAATTATTATTATTATCATTATTATTATTCACTTTGAAAATAAATTCTACAGAAAAGAGAAAATATTAAATCTTTTTAAACAAAGTTACTCCTATATAATTTATTTTGTGTTCAATAACTAAGTAATCTTCACACCCTAATTGACTAAGGGCAATTCATATTTATAGATGCCTAAATGGTAACCAGCCTAAAAATCTTTAACAGTATTGTGCTTCTCATGAGTGTGGTCACAACTTTCTGGATGTGTTTTAAAAGAACACTAAGAGAAGAAGGAAATGTCAATAGTTGAATTGTGCTTCTCATGAGTATGGTCACAACTTGATGGCTATGTTTTGAAAGAACACTAGGAGAAGAATGAAAATGATAACTCAATTGTGTTTCTCATTAATGTGGTCACAACTTTATGGCTGTGTTTAAGAGCACACTAAGAGAAGAAGGAAAATGTCAACAGGTCAATCAGTTGTTCTTCACATGAGTGTGGTCACAACTTTTATGTCTGTGTTTTGATAGCATGCTAAGAGGAGGAGGAAAAAGGCATCAGCTCAATGAGAGTGCAAATAAGTTTTATATTCATATTTTGCACTTTGAATTTATTTTCACTCCCAGCTCTTATAGGAGTTTTCTAAAATGTACTAGCTATTGATTGGAAATGTTTCACTGACATGAGATGATTAGCTGGTTTATGGTAATGGGAATTTGTGGTTTTCCCACTCTTAATTTTAGAATCAATGTGTTAACAATTCACATGAATCTATGCAATTTGTGTTTTTGTAATAAATATATGATCTGGTGTCAGAAAGTGGTCATATCTATAGCAGACATTATCTTTTCTTTTAACTGGTAGATTAGTAACATCTTTGTGTTTTATGGGAAATTTTAGCATCAGGCATTAATTTATATTACTTTTTTGTCTAAGATATTTTCACGCAAAGATGTTGGCATAGAATCATTTTGGAGCCTCATACCATGCGAAATTAATGAACAAGACATGGTTAGCTTCACGGAACGTGAGAAGATGCAGTGCAAATTAAAGAGAGATAATATTGATATAGCTATGGCAGATCTTAAAATGAGCATAGCATGCCTTCATGAAACCCATCTGGCCACAGGAAGCTCATTCACAGACAATTATAATTGGTATCACAGAGGTGAACATGATACAAGAGCCCAATACCGAGGGACAGGAATATTAATCAAAAGGAAGAGCAACATTAAAGTAAATAAATTCATACCAACCAGTGACAGCATATTCATGGCTTACTTAGAAATAGGGAGGAAAAAAACACACAATAATATCCACTCATGTTCTCAGTTCTACGGACACTCAATACTTGGAGCCAGTTGAAGAAATTAATATGAAGACAAGAGGCAGCATTCCCCGATACTCCTATAATTATCGAGGGAGACCTCAACGCTCATATTGGGATCCTTGATCTTAGCAAAGTTGATAAGCTATACATAGGAAATACACTCAAACATAAAAAATGCAATGAAAATGGGAGGCAACTCAAACTACTTGCACAGCTTTTTGGGCTAAATATTCTAACAACCAGTAGCAAGTCAAAAATGGTTTTAACAACTTGGACAAATGGAAAGAAGATAAAAAACTTACGTATAAGACATACAAGTGCAAAAATAATAAAGGAAGTCTCCACAGATCACAAATTAATAAGAGGAGAAATATATTGGCAGGAGGCCACAGAAGAACAGCCACAGGAACAAAGAAATTTAAAAACCCAGAAAAGGTAGAACCTAGAAGGCTAAAAATACCAAGTGAGAAACTGAATTTCCAATTATACGCAAAAGCCCTAAGAAATCAGGATACATCAAATAATATGGAGCAAAAAAAAAAAGCAAGGTCATGAGATGAGGTGGTGTTGTATATACAACAAGCAACAGCAGCAACCCTAAACAAACCATCTTCACCTAACACCCCCCGGATGAAGGAAAACCACAGCAGCAATGTTGAAAGCACAGTACAACCACTACAGAAAGCCTTATGACCCAATGATCAAAGCAAGGCTGAAAGAGGCCAGAGTTAACAAACAAAAATCTTACAGGATCATGAAGACCAGAAATATGAAAACTTCTTCCAGAATATTATAAAGCTTCTCCCCTTCAAAAATTGCATCAGACATACAAATTTCTAAAAAAAAGAACCAAAACAAAAAGAAACAAAAATTCATTCTTGTCAAAAAGGCAAGAAGAATTAGTGCCACAAGGAGGGAAAGAGATTAACCCTATTATTGAAGTAGTCCACTGGCCGTTATCAAGGCCATTAATGGAAAGAGAGATTGAGAACAGAGTGAATGAATGGAAACCAAACTCAGCCTCAGGTTTAGATAGAATAAGCACAGAAATGCTGAAAGCAGCACCAAATAAAATAAAGAGAGACCCTGTTGAAATTCTGACTAGAGCATGGATAGAAAATGAAATCCCAGAACAGTGGTGTACGACGATCCAAGTACCAAATCCAAAACCCCAAAAC
The DNA here is from genome assembly GCA_003024985.2 of Euperipatoides rowelli. Taxonomy (NCBI): domain Eukaryota; kingdom Metazoa; phylum Onychophora; class Udeonychophora; order Euonychophora; family Peripatopsidae; genus Euperipatoides; species Euperipatoides rowelli. Next base: position 39,867 of record PXIH01S0001046.1, read on the forward strand.
AACTAAAGTATTGCATATAAATTACATGCAAAACATATCCTAAAGACTTTAGATGAATGTACAGAGGCTTTACCAGACGACCTTCCTAACAAACAGATCGGTAGATGATCATGTGTTCACAGCAATGAGAATTCTAGAAGAGGACTAGAGAGCAGGGAAAAGAAACTATGTGTTAGCTATAGACCTGGAAAAAGCATTTGACTGTAGATCAAGCTGCAATAGTCACAATCCTAAAACACCAAAAAAAGTCCCACATTTCCTTATAAATAGAATCATAAAGGCCTGCCTTTAGGAAGTGATGGTAATACTTTGGTATGGACAAGTAATAGACTTCAAAAGAAACAAAATCGGAGTAAAGCAAGGATGACCACTATTGCCCCGTCTGTTCACATGGGCTTTGCATGAAGCAATAGTGACCACGATGAAAGTGTTATCTCAGTTCAACCTCATGGAAAACAATATGACTTCCCCAATTTTACTAGCATATGCGGCTGACATATTAATAATAGCAGAAGAGGAGGATATTAAACCTTAATGAAAGAACTAGTACCTAACTTGAAATCAGTAGGGTTGAAGCTTAACTGGGACAATGCCAAATTCTGATAAAAGATCTGATGATACCAAAGGAAGGAGGAAAAAAACCGAGTCTCATAATAATTGGCAATTTCAAGTTCCAAAGAGTAAACTCATTGGAGTATCTAGGAACCATCCTAATAAGTGACCTAAACAGACCAGACACAACCAAACCAAGAATAAAGAAAGATTACCAAGCAATGTACAGCATGTTAAATTCATTAGGAAAGCATAAGGTCACAAGGAATTTGATAAGAATGATATACAACACAGTAATAGCTCCCACGGCATTACATGGCATAAAAATGGTTGCTTTGACGAAAGCAAATAGATCATTGAGACAGATGGAAAGGAAAATAATTCAAGTGATAGCACAAAGATGCAGAAAGATCCCACCTAAACAACACACAGTAAAACTGCTACAAGGTAAAACGATCAACAAAAAAATCATGACACACATATTAAGATATTGGGCTCACATCATCCAAAAAGAAAATAGAAGCACGATTGTAGCAGCATTAAGTCCCAGAGCACCCTATAAGAAGATAAGAAGACCCTGTTTTACTTGGAATGACAGCCTAAAAAGAGACCTAAAGAAAATCCCAAGTCCACCGGAAGGCTGGAGAGAAATAGCCAAGGAAAAAACAGGACAAAAAAGGAATCAAAAGTTTTCTTTGACTGGAAAGAATCATCAGATAGTGAATTCTCAGACTCAACAAAAGCAATGAAGAGAGGTCCAACTAAAAAAAAGAAAAATAGGTAAGTATAGATACATAAACAATCCAGGAACAAGGGCCATGTGGAGGAAGAGCAAAATCAAGAATAAGAGGGATGTAAAGCCACAGAATACAAACAAAGGGGTGCAATGTGAGCAAGGAAAAATAAACAAATAAAAAAGGGGGGAGGGGAAGAGGAAGGAAGAAAAAAAGTGGGTAAAGAGAAAGGAAAGAATAAAGAAGAACAATAATGACATAATTAAATAATTGTCCTCTCCTAAGGATCCTTCTAATCATAGGGCCAGAATGATCACATAGAGAGAAAGTAAGATTGACCCAAATCCACTACTCAGATAAAGAGAAATAACAAAGGATTAAATCAAGAAAAGAAAAAGCAATGTACTTTTTAACTGGGAAAAGTCTCCAATATCAAGACTCTAACTTACAAATAGAATGAAGTAATACCCATGCAAGAAAACAAAATAAATCAAGAGAAGAAATCAAATCTCTTAAATGTCTATGTGTTTATATGTCCAGTGAGTTGTTGTTTGTAATGTCATGAGATGTCTTGTACAGGCTCTGTGCGGTAAGGTGCGAGCCATAGTGTGTTGTCCATAAACTGGTTGGTATACTGTATAGCCCGTTATACCGGGAATTGGTTAATGTCGTGGGCCAGCAGTATTTCGACTGATATGATACAAAAGATGTTGGCATAGAATCATAACATGTCAATCAGAGTACTGCATGGGCCAAATAATTTTGGCCTGAACTCGACCTGACCATTTGAAAAAATACCCGGGTTAGAAAATTAAAAAAAAAAAATCATACCCGAACCCAACCTGATTTTTTTGTCAGGTATCAAATCCCGAACCCAACCCGACTTTTTCAACTTATATTTTTTACCCAAAAAATTACCCGACTTAAAAAAATAAAATGAAAATTAACCTGACAAATTATCATTTTTTTAAGCCCGAAAAATTATCCGAATTATAAAATGGTAATTTAAATTAATAATTTATTAAATTCAATTTTTTTTTAAAAAATAAAATACTGTTTTAATAATTATTATTTAACATAATTTTGTAAACTGCTTTAATATAAACATATAATAAGGAAATCACTTAGGTTTGAATAATATAAAAATATATAATAATATTCCCATAAAAGAAGTTATAAAAAACGGCTTTTATTCTGTTAGTAAAAATCCAAAATATTATATTTTTAAAATTATATCAAATACTTTGATCAATTTGGTCACCTTTTCTGATTGCTTTTTATATTTATAGACAAGCTTTAAAAATTACTAAAGGAGATTGAATCTAATACACATTCCTTGTTTTTTTTTCAATAAGCATTACAATTGTGAAAACACCTTAACAATAGAGTATATATGGTATATAGGCTACCTAAAGTCATTAAAAAATGTTTTAGTGAGTATATAATGTAATTTGGAATATATAACTAAATATATTGTTAAAATAGGCCTGCTTATAAATTTTCAGCACTTTAGGATCATTAAAATTGAAGATATTAATTTATTAGTAAAACAGTTTTTGTCTCGTTCATACTCATAAGCATTGATTACAAAATGGAGCTGGACTCTTACGTTAAACCATAGGGTTGAACGAATGTGAATGGAGATAAGTTGTTAGCACATTTGGAGTAAATCAAAGTTCATAAACGGACTCAATATTTGGTCAAATTAGATGACATAAATTTACACCAAGATTGGATTAAAATTAATAAAAGTTCTCAGACCAAACAGAAATGTAAACAAACACGCTGTGTTGTGTAAAAAATTTTAAACTGCAACAGTGCGTGACTTCACAGCAGGCTCCCACTATAACTTTGTCAGATGATTTTTATTTCTCAAATTATTTCCGATCTTTCTTTTTCTTATAACCGAGTTGACTTCTACAATATGGTTGGCAATTCTAAAATTAATGCACTAAAGTTTTGGCATAAAGAACCAAACTAAAATAAAATTATTTTAAACAGAATGATTTGAACAATAAATGCGTTTACAATTATTTATCTTGCAAATATTAATATTCCCATAAAATAACTGATTAATCAACAACTTTTATTCTTTCAGCAAAAATCCCAATATTATATTTTTAAATTAAAATCAAATATATAACAGTATGCCTATGGTCATCCCTCTGATTGCTTTTTATATTTATAGATAAGCTTTATAAATTACCATAGAAGATTGAATCTAATATGCATTCCTTCTTTTTTTTTTCCAATAAGCATTACAATTATCTATAAACATTACAATTATCTATCTTAACCAATAGGCCTAACATTGGATAAAGTTAAGAAATTCTATTCCTACACCCCAGTCCAGGGATGGTGAACTTTTTGCAACCAATGTGCCACTTAAAGTTTGGTTATAACTTTCAAATGCCTAGTGTGCCACCACGATTCAGCCAGCAAACATTATTGCACCCAAGAAGTCCGCCATATTGAGAATCCACCTCGTCTAACATCTTCGAGAACTGGCAATTATTTAGAGCACGTGCAGATATAAAGTTCACAATTTTAGTTACGAAAGAGTACCCTTTCAAATGAATTATGCGTGCTTTCACACACAACGCTTCCTGGTATATAATGCAATGGAACTGCTCAATAGGGAACTGAAATTGTTCACTAGGTAATTATTCAAAATCATTAAAGGTCAAATGTAAC
>PXIH01S0001047.1:18420-38037 GCA_003024985.2 Euperipatoides rowelli
AAGCTCAAAATAAAACTTTTAAAATTATTTGATTATTATTTCAAATAATTATTGTTTAAATTGAATAATGGTAATAATATAATTAAATTCATTTATTTTAAATAATTTCCCAAATTAAAAACTGCTTATACTTGTGTTCTCATTCTAGTTTTTTTTTTTTTATGTACAGTAAATGTTTTTTTTTTTTAAACTTTTCATTTCCTTCGGTTCAAAGAGAAAATATTTGGGTAGCCTAACTACCAGACTACAGCACTTTTTCCATACCTGAAACCAGGTAACGTCAGGCTAACAAAATTTTAAGAATTGGTGTATTTTTTTTTGTTATATTAAAGGAATTTTAGAATAGATAGAAAAAATTAGGAATTTTAGGAGGACTGCGAGCCCGGCAAACATAATACACAGGGTTGACCCAATAGCTTTCATACCTATTCTATATAGCCTACTCCTAGTCGGCAACAATCCTAACCATAATTTTACAAAAAAATTTGAAAAATTACCTGTCAGTTTCAGTATAGAATTGACCATCAAAAAAGGAATTCCTATTCCTATATATGCCATATATTGAATATCCCATTGTAGATAATACCTACCAATTCTTCTATAATTTATATAATCATGGTCTTGCGCCTGAATAATATGCTTTACCTCCTCATAATTTCTATACCAAGGATTTAAACATGCCATCAGAAATATACTCAGATCCATTAAGTAAATGTCTCAAAAAAAACATTCCCATTAAAGACCCTATTTATCAGATTAAAATCCATTAATTTTTTCACATTCTCTATTAGTTATTCCATGCCCCCCATGTCCAACTGGATACATCTATCTATTCTTACCCTTATACGTAAATTTACCAAAAATTACATATTGAGTAATTTTATAAAGTCTACGAGTATCAGTCTTGTTAACTGGTAAAAAATATAACTTTGCAATCAACTTATTAACTATTTGTGCCCTCTCTACCCACCCCAAAAGTCTTAATTTGCCCCCTCCTACCACTGATCCTTCAACCCATCAATAATACTATAATATACCCACTTCATATCAAACCCTCCAATAGGAAAATAGTTCCCCAGAATTGTATCCCTCCTACCTTATACTTCTCTATCATATCCAACTTACATGATTTTAGATTTATTATGTAAGACCTCAGATAATTAATCCTAGTTCCAATCATGGACACAAAATCATCAATAATACCGTCCAGTTTCCTAGGTCCCTCTTTCCCTCCAACGTCACCGACACATCATCCAGATCTATGAAATCGCTTTAAACCTATCATTGGATCCATAAACATCAATGTCATGCACTTAATTAATAATCCTGTATTGAAACTCTATACGGTTAAAAGTATACACCCAAGGAGACAAAGGAGACCCCTGTAAAATAGAGTCTCATCAGTTGAAAATTCTTATACACTTTCCCTTCCCCAAAACTCCATTACATTAATAAGTAAATTGGTCACAATTCCCTCTCCCAAATACAATTTAAAAATATATGCTAAATAATCCATATTAACAAAATTATATGCCGACTGTATATCCAGTCTAGCAAGCCTAGTAGCATTTTTACTCCTCTTCCCACTCATTGAAAACAAAAGATGATGCATGACAATAGCAGCCTGAATAGGCACCCTTTTATTCCAGCAATACCTTCTGGAAAAAAAACAGTCATTTAAAACCATTAAGTCTATTAAGGATCATCCTCTGTAGGATCTTTATATCCTCATTCATTAAGGCAATTGGTCTCCATTCATCAAAAGATACTGCCAACCCATAGTATTAGGAACAATTTTAATAAATGTCTTTCCAAGTTCAAAGAAGCAGCCATATGTATCTCCATCCTACAAAAGTTCATTAAAACAGTCCAGAAGTATTACCGTCACTCTTTCATCCATATATTTCTAAAAACCTGCTTCCAGATTATCCGGACCAGGCATCACATTCATTTTACCCTTCTTTATAGCCTGCTCCAGTTCACTATTAAACTTACAGTAAATACCAAACTCTCTGCCTCATTAAGTCTATAAATGTTATTAGAGGCGAAAAATTACAATAATTATTTTTCTTATTAACATCATCAAAATTGTAATTAATCTTTTCAACATATTCTTGTTGCACATTCACCACAATTTCTCCAGGCTCAGCAAAAATTCTTTATGAGCTTTTTTCTTCAACGCATTAAGCAGTTTCCAGCGAGGCGTATTACTTGTAACATTAATATCATTTTTTAATTTATTGTACAAATACTTTTTAACCATCTCTTCTAAGTACTGAATCCTATACTTCTTCTCCATATAATCTGCATTATTATCATGAAAATTATTAACCAGGTCATTAATTTGAATATATAAATCCTCTAACTCTATGTTAATCTTCCTACTCCGGGCAAAATGTATCTGCACAAGTTTATCGTAAACAATATTCTTAATAATCAGCCACTTCACCACTGACTAAATGCCTATGTTTAGGGAAGAGCATTCATTAAATACCTGTTAAAATATTATCCAGGTCCTGAGGGTCAATAATCGGAACACCCCTTTTCCTTCTAGCCGTACAAGTAACAACTCTTATCAAAATCACATAAACTCGACATAATATGATCCGTGAAAGGACACGTCATGAAAAACCTTATTTGTCCATCCTACATTTCACGGAGCCAAGATCCTATCAAGGCGATTCTGAGAGTTCCTATCAATTCTAATGGAAACGTGCTCTTTACTACACCTATGAGCCACCTCCACTAAGAAATAATCTTCATTAAGTTTATCAATCTGCTTTTCTTTGGCCCGCTTATTATTAACATTAAAATCCCCCACAACTATCTTGTAACACTTAACATTTTATTTACAGTATTTATAATATAAATAAATTTATTATCAATAACACTGAAGTATTTGTATACTATTGCAAATATATAAATTACCACCTTATTCAAAAGATAAACATAAGTCAACCCGCTTTCCTTTAATCCTTATTGTAGTTTTCCAATGACACATACCTGCCAAATAAAATAATCTGTGTAATTTTATTCAACCTTTTATAATATCCCTTTCCTTATCCAATAAGGCATAAAATAAATTTTGACATGACCAATGTATTTAACTACACTTATTTTATCCAGCCATCCCTTACAATAATATTGTACCCTCTCACCAATCATTTTTATATCATCAATCATGTTTTCATATTTCTTAACTTGTACATCCACTGCATTAATTAGTGGGAATGATACCAATAATTTTATTATGCTCCCCCCACCATATCCTGAAAGGGTTCAGATTTACCCAAAGCCAAATCCCACACGTATGATTTTTAAAAGTTAATATCTGAACCTGTAATTATAGTAAATTTCTTTAGTATATTCTAAACAGATTTCAATTGTCCTTTACTTGAAGCAAATCTAGTTATATCAACGTAAGTTACTATAGCCACTTTCATTATTCTACCATGAATCCCACATACCATTCAGCATAGAAATTAATCTGTAATACAACTCAATCAAATATACTGTAGAATATAATTTATTTTGATATCTTTGAATTAGTTGCCTGGTTTCCTAGAAAACTTAGCGGTATGTCTGTCCACTCCCCTAATAACTTTTGAAATCATTTCCTGAGAGGAACCAAGTTTTGCAGGGAGGTAGAGGTGATCAAGTACTTACTTTGACACCACCTACTTCGTTGACCATAGTCCAATATTTGGCCAAAATTTTATATACTGTATGAGTAGAGGCCCAAGAACTGTTTCATTGAGATAGATCACTTGGGCTTGAATATTGATTTGTCCAAAATATACTAATACCCTATTACACACATATTTGCCCTTCCATAATGAATATATTACATTCAGAGCATCAAAGTGATTGATGTCACAGGATCTTTTCTTTCACTCATACATTGGTAAGATCTTTGGGTTTTACCTGAGGTTTTTTTTTTTTTACCATTAAACGTCAGCACATTATCAATCTCTGTTCTTATATTTTTAAATAATTTGCTCACCTATATGTTGCTATTCTCCTCATTTTTTCATTTTCATACTTTATTGCAAATATAAAATTAAGGGAACCACAATATGTCCTTCCATTAGTAGATTGATCATTATGGAAGCCACAGCAATTCTTTATCATAAAGATAAAATGAGGAGAACCACAACATGTCGTAGATAGACCATTCTACTTATTTCTTGAATGTGAAGCTGTTATGAAGTATGTGTCCCCTCACCCTTTTTGTCAAATAGAATTATTATGTATCTGACATTTTGGTAGTTTTTTACCAACAAAATTTGTCATTATTGTATAAAGTTTAATTTTAACACCTGAGTCTAGGTAGCAAACTCCAGAGCACTTTTTCATCAAAACCAACCAATGGCTTATGACTGAAGATCACATGATTGAATTGGATAACACCATTATTTATTTTTTTAATTTACAGTCCTAACCTTACCCACTATGCCCCAACCCTATGATATTCAAGAGGTGAAATAATCATTTTTTGATCAATTTTGATAATTTTAACACACTTCCGTCAGCCCTACCATTAACCAAAATCTGGTTGTTTTGGGTTACAATAATTCTCCGGAGTTTGCTACGCAGATGCTATTATTTAAATATTTTAATGACCTAATTCCTGTGCATTTCCAAAGCACGGAGAAACAGGAAATATCTATTAGTTATTGTGCAAGTAGTGCTTTGATTAAATTCATTTGCATTCCATGTGTGCTGCAATGCATTGTGGGTTTGAATATAAACTTTGCTTTGTCATAAAGATTTTTTTTATATTCTCCATAGTAAATAATACAATTGTATTGATTTGATTGGTTGACAGACTTGTTTATTATGGGATGTGTATATTTTAGTTTTTATATTTAACCAAAATGTAAAACGTTATGATCACATTTTTCAATTAAACCAAAAAATATTCAGATAATCAACTTTTTTTATTATTATGATGGTTTAATTTATATGTAAAGTTTTCAAATACAAGTTTTTGTTTATTAAATTGTTAAAAAAATGGTCATAAGGTCACATGTTGTATGATTCACTGAGGTTGTGGTCCTCAAGTTAAATCATCCCGGACTTCCATCCCAATCATTTTCTTTCCAACTTAATATGTACAGCATGTTAGCAATTTGTGTGTGTGTGTGTTTTAAATAACCATGAGCAATTCTGTTACCGGGTATCTTTATATTTTTTTCCTTTCAGATTACTTATCTTAATCAATGTTTTTTTTTTTTCAATTTTGTCAACTTAGTTTTATTTTGCCAAAAAAAATGTATGTTTAATTCATCAAATTTTCTTATTTCATTTAAAAAGGTGTGAAAATCTAAGTTTTATACAATGTTAGGAAAGATGATGACATCATCTATGACATCATCTTAAACAGAAATCAAAGCAAACACTGTGTTTAATTCATCAAATTTTCTTATTTCATTTAAAAAGGTGTGAAAATCTAAGTTTTATACAATGTTAGGAAAGATGATGACATCATCTATGACATCATCTTAAACAGAAATCAAAGCAAACACTGTGTTTAATTCATCAAATTTTCTTATTTCATTTAAAAAGGTGTGAAAATCTAAGTTTTATACAATGTTAGGAAAGGTGATGACATCATCTATGACATCATCTTAAACACCAGTGTTGATTAATTACTGTTTAACATACGAGCAGGCATGCTATCATAAATTTTACGACAAATCCAAATTTTTATAAAATGTGTATGTATTTAATCTTGTGGGTTTATCTCTACCTTCTATTCCTAAAACTACCTCCCCCCCACTACAATATTGGTAGATTTTTACCATGCACATAGCTCATTTTATAGTTATTTTTTAGAATTATTTGTAAAAATGCATCCAGACATAAATTTTACGCGAGACACACGCTCGCTAATGTAAGATTTCTTTTTCTGTATTATTATTGTATAATGGAAAAGAAAACAACGTTAGCTTCTATGAAATGCTATCAATATAATTTATTTACTGCAAATGACACTCACAAACATAAATACTTTGGTTAGAATGTAGAAAAATGAATAATTCAGATTAGATAATATAATATAATACTAAATACAAGTAGACTATAATAGACTACCTGTGTATCTAATCTGAATTATTCAAAATTTGTAATTTTTGATTTCATTTATAGCTTTTATCTTTGTAATTTCCTTTAGTAGCAAAGAAAGTTTGCTTGAAAAAAAAAGTGCTGTAGGCCTAAATATTGTAGAAAGCAAACGTAGCCTAGATATCACAAAATTATATATTAGCATTATATAATTGTTATTTACACGACTTGCTTTCTTCAATAAATATTTACATTTTTTTTCAAGCAAACTTTTTCTGCTACTAAAGAAAATTACAAAGATAAAATCCATAAAATGAATTTAAAAATTACTAATTTCCCTTCACATATTAGTATTTGTAGATTTGTTTTAATTGTAGGAATTGATGATATAATTTTAAATTATTATTAAAAATCTAAACTGAACAAAAAAAAAAGTAACAACTTTAACATGTAGAATAAATGTAAGAAATAATTTAATTCATAGGATTCTATGAGATGTAAAAATTATGACACATGCCTACTCATGTTAAGATGATGTCATCTATTACATCAGATGTTAGATTTGATTTCTGTTTTAAGGCTCCATTCATTTCGACCATGGATGGACAATGGCTTAACCAAGTTAAAACAATGTTGTCTCAAATTCGACAATAAAAATTACTTTGGTTGAATCGGTTAATATTTTAGTGTAAATATTTTAGTTATAAACAGACACGTCTTTTTTTTTCTTCTTTTCTAATTGATAAATAAATTAACAGCTTTAATTATTCATTATCTTTAGAGCCATNACACTAAAGTGAACGTCACAATTTCACAACATTAATTGCCATTAGGCTAGATCTATTTTTGATATGTTGTGGAGGAAAATCATCAATTCAATAAAGGAATAACGATGAGCTGACAAATATTGCTGAAAAATATTCAGTTTACGATTATGGTATCGTATCTGTTAATGCCATTTTATAATGTACTTAATATTGGAATTCAAAATTTACAAACCTAATTGAATGGCTTTTTCAATACTGCAAACTACTGCTCCTATTTCATTGTGTTGTCGTAAGTTAGGATTAAGCTTAAAGTGTGCTTTAATAAGGCAATAAATTTCAATCCGTTATATCATATCTCATGAGGGTTAAAGGTCTCATAATACCGGTACATATAACATGGTTCACATGAATACTTAATAAGACTAATGGCTCGTCCACAGGAATAGGGCCTAAGATGACATACAATAATGTTCACACCTTTTTAAATGAAATAATAAAATTTGATGAATTAAACACATTTTTTTTGGCAAAGTTGAAAAATAACATTGATAATAAATTTTAATAAGAATGTTTTTAAAAAAATTATTTTTTGAAAACATTTTTATTAAAGTATTTTTCAGCCCTGCGTTGCTGGTCCAGTCGTAAAGGCTGCCAACTGGGCCAAGCCGGTACCACCAAGGTTGCTGGTTCCAATAACTTTTCCACTAGAATTTGTCCAAATATAGAAAAGTGTAAATTTTATGTGTTTTGCCTAGAAATTATGTACAAAGATCTTAGGCATGTATAATTTGAATTACGATGTAAAACTGAACTTGTATTCACAAAGAATGACATCCAATAATTGTAAAAAAATTTAAAGTATTTTTCACTGCATATAANTGTGGATTTGTATAGTGAACATAGACAGACAGACTGACAAGTTTTCATTTTTATATATAAGATCATGGCGAATCTGGTGGCTTTCTGGCCATCAGACGTTAAAACGAATATTATTGGACAATTTTCCTATATCACATTTTTAGACCAATAGATTTAAATGTTCTGAATTGACAGTTTCATCATACTAAGAATCGCCCCACCCCCACAGCTCCGGTAGGCTGTTGCTGGAGCTTGTGCATGTAAGGGGTCAGAGGTTCGATTCTGGGTAGTTCCGGTGCTGGAAAATGGTGAATTTTCTTTAGACATCAGTACGCACTCGGGATTTTTTTTCTGTATCTACAGTATATTGTAAATAAAAAACGCAGAAATTTCCTTCAAGAAATTTATTTAAAAAAAAAAAGCTCCACCCCTTACAACCCATCCTAGTTATTTGTACTAAGGTTGCGTAATTATCAAATAATTCCTATTTCTTAACTGATCTAGGTGTTATAATTGTATTTGGATGAAAATATAATGCTTATATAACATTCATGCAATTGGTAAAATTAGTTTTTACTTTGATAAATAGTCCGCTACAGTACAACGCTCAAATAACTTATTAGTCTTTTATAAGCACAACAAGTGTAACAAAGATTTTATGATTATTTTGGATTAGTAATGAGTTCATGGGATGTGCAAAACTTATAGAAATTATAATGTCAACATTACAAATCTGTTATTAATAAAGTCCAATAATGCATTTCAAAATTTTATGATAAAAATGGTATTAGGAATTTTACCGACGNAGGAGAGATTAAATAGATTGGGAATGGTAGGAGGGGATGATATAGAATGTGTATTTGGCTGTAAANTGCCTGAGTCCGTGAAACATATGTTTTGGGATTGTCAATTTTTTAGGGACTGTAAAGTATGGTTGTGCAGAAAGATTAATCCAAAGTATGATTTGACAAGATTTTGGAGGGAGAGGGAGGTGGTGGGTGTTCGGTTTATTTTAAAAAAATTTATATATGTAATGTTCTGGAAGTGAGGTGCATGAAGATCTTTCAGGGATTGTCATCAGCAGCTGTGATGGCATATTTTTATGGGAATGTTAATTCAGAGTATAAGAAGGACTTGTTTCCACTGACGCAGGCACGATTTGAAACATTGTGGGATACGGAGATTATGGTTTGAATTGTTGGGGGAATGTAGATTGATTTAGTAATGCAATGGTGGTAGGCAGTTTTGTTTTTAGTTATTACTAGAAAAGGGCTTATAAAATAAGTTTTAAGCTAATGGAATTTTGTTAATGTGACTTTTGAAGTGTAAAGCTCACATGAATGTTCACTTGATTTTTTTCTAACATGTAAATTTATTTTAATATAATAAAAAAAAAATATTATTATTGTTGCAAAGTGTTAATTACATACAGTTGGCAAGGTATATTTAACGATAACAATTAATGAAAGCAAAACATTAACTTAATCCAAGCCATTACAGAATCATTATAAAACTTTCACGTGCACAGCTTTTACTTGCAACAAAGGGTTCACTGTAAAGTTCTCAATGATTATGCTGATAACTGAATAATCAAAATAACAATTAGGATTATGCCCTGTGGTGCTAGTCAAGCGATTGTGTTGATTGACTCAACATTGCTGGTGATCCACAGATTGCCGGTTCCAATCCGGAGCGAGGTATTTATCCAGGTTCGTACACTAAAATCTATCTAGCATTTTTTTTCATGATTTATAATGCTTTTATGTATGTAAACTACCTGAAATCTTTGTATTGAAATTTTCTATTAAATCCGAGTGTGTATGAAACGTTGTGTTTAATGATTGTATTATTCCGATTTTAAAGTAAATGATATTTTTAAAGAATAAAAGTTGTTTTATAAAAGGAAAATGGGGTTGATTTAAGATTTATGTTGTGTCTTTTTTCACGATGTTCCTGAAAATCAATTACATCTGTTAACAGGCTGTAGGGGGTAGTTTATGGAATCATTCATTCATTGCTCGGATGATAAAGAGAATCGCAAAGTTTTATAATTTGAGTAATTTTTTTAGGGGAGCTAATGAGTTGTTTCCTACTGTACTGAGAAAGTATATTACAGTATTTTTTTCGCTGTCTGGAAGAAGAGATGTGATGTGGTTTTTGGAAACCAAAGTTTATTGACTGGAATTCATTAAAATTTATGATGTTAAACAAGGAAACGTACTTGGAAAAACACAAAGCGAGCTCTTACAGCTAGGGAAAAAGCCGTTCCATAACTGCCCAAGCCGGGGAGGGAATCTGTACTCCTCAGCATATGCCTTTGGTTTATAAAGCGAACGTGAATCCGCTCAACCATGAAACCGAGACAAGTTTTATAAACTTGTTTCCTTTTTGCCTCCAATTGTTTAATCGCAAAAGCTGAGTATTATTCTACTTTAAAGGGGGTTCAATAATTAGTTTATACTGGTCATGTAATCTGTTAATTTTTATTTCTTTTTTTCCCTTATGTACTTCTAATTATATAAATAAATTATATGGTCTGAGTGTTTACAGGTGTAAAAGCTTTGCCTAAGTCTTTTTTATTACCATTCATGTCTGGTTGTTAATCATTTTCATGAAGCTTATGCTTTGTAATAATCGAGTGTTTAAATCTGTAGAAGAATTGTATTTTCAACTATTCTGTATTTACTTTTTTTTGAATAAAAACAAAAATAAGTTGTTTTTGATTATTTTACTTAAAAAAACTAGAAATATTGTGGAACATCACGCTATGCTGAATGAACTAAGGGTATAGTTTTTTTTTTAATATTTCCATTTGATTTTTTGTTAGTTTAAAGCAAAATAATTATCAGCAACTTGCTAGGCTATTCTATGAAAATAATCATGTGACAGTGTCGATGACATAACAGTTGCGGCTATTCTATGAAAATAATCACATGTGACAGTGTCGATGACATCATAACAGTTGTGATAAAATGCAATACTTTAAGCTATCACTTATAATAACTAATATAAATGTTTATTAACAAATAAATAGCCAACTACTTGTTTTAAATAATTTCTTTTCATTTATTTCATGAAAAAAAGCTGTACAAAAAAATTTCAACTATTCATTTTTATTTTATTTGCACATTCTAAGGAAATCTTGATCAGAATAGAAAACTCAATGTTATCCGATCAATTAAAATTTCACCACAAAGAATGTGCAGTCTTATCGTCCCATCATACCTTGCTTAGTAACATTTTTTTTTTAAAATCGTAAAAACTTTAGACACTAATGGAACAAATTCGCATTCTGAAGCAAAAGTACTTTTTTTTTTAAAGGTACCAAATTTACAAACATGATTATTAAAAATTTTGACTGTTTCAGATTTGAGCATTTCGAGTTGGTGGATTTAGGTTGTAGAAATAAATAATTCCAGTCAAAAATCAAACTGGATTATTTATTTCCCATGCACCTTATTCCTACATTGATGAAATATTGACCAAAATTGAGGAATGTAATTTGAAAAAGTTGAAATTGCCAAAATTATGAAAAATTATTTTTTTAATGGAAAATGCTGTACTTACCTTCTCCAATAACCCAGAAGAGACCAGCACCAATCAATGTACATGTGAATTTCCATAGAGAATGGTGAAAGTAGCAGTCGCCGTAATTTCTGTTGCTTACTTTGCCTATGTGTTGTTAGACACAAACTGTTGTACATTCATGCATCGGGCCACAAGCACTTTCATCATTTTACAGGTAAATATTTAATTAAATATATATTAATTTTTGAATTAAAAATCTAATAAATTTAGTAACTGATAAAGATATGTAAAATCTAATCTTTATCAGTTTCTGAAAAATTTTGTTTTGGGCACTTTGAGCCTTTTTCAATTACAGACCTCAATTATTCACCCACCCACATATACACTGCATAAATTTCAATATTCAGAAGGAGAAAAATTCATTCTATTCAAATTTTACCAATAAGGGTACCATTGGTAATTGTTTCAATAGGAAGCAATATAATATTTATATTTTAATTTATAACAAAAGTAAATTCTTTCAAAAAGTTATAAAAACTAATTTACAATTTTAAAACACCTTTTATATCATAGTTTCATTGCTCTCGGTGTTAAATTGTATTATCAATACTATTTTCAATTTAGTTTTAAATTATTTCCTTTTAAAGGGTATTAAAATCTACATTTTATACAATATTAAAAAGGCCGAATACATCGTCTATTATATCATGTTAAGGACAAATCAAAGCCAACAGTGGGTATTTGCTTTGATTTCTGGGTAATATCACGACTGTGCAGTATTGAAAATTGAAGTATTTCAAATAACTAACGAAAATACTTTTGTATTTGGTATTTCGTATTGCAAATACTTAAAATATTTTGTAATAAAAATACATTTTAAAAGTATTTTGTATTTCAATACTCGAATACTTTTCAAATATATTTGCTGGTATATATATAGCCTTTAGTATAGCCCTATAGGTATATATTCTGTTAGAACAAATATTATGTCAGCCTATTGTAGCAGTTTTCCCATTAAGATGATTGTGTTAAATGCATAATATTTAACCAACAGTGCACTTATCCTTTGTGTTAACACCGATTCCCGATAAGGAATTTAACCGAAAATTCAAATTGACAAAACTTTAAGCTCGCTAGTGTCTTAAGCACAAAAAACATAGAAGTTTCATAAATTTTTATTATAATTTTAAATATTAGTTTTGCCAAGTCACCATCACATAAATTACTCTATACTTTCAAATGTTAATTATAAAAAATGAAAAACAAAATTGATTAGTATTTTAAACAAAATTGACTTACCAAGTGATTTTTTTTTATTCGAGATATCATGTGCTTTATTCGAGAAATTAAAAATGTAAAAGTATTTTTCTATTTTAAGTACTTTAATTTTGTATATATATTTGGAATATTTAGATTTAATAGATGACGTATTCGGCCTTCTCTAACATTGTATAAAATTTTGATTCAACGCCTTTTTAACGAAAATTTGATGAATTAAACACACATTTTATTTTACAAAGTTGAAAATAGCGCTGACAATACAGTTTACATTGGTATACCGTAATACATTTCAGGATCTTGATATTCATTTATTCTGAAATGATAATGCTTAAAATTTCCTATAAACACATGATTTAAACAGAATTCACAATTATTTCCTCAATTGTCTTAATTCCATAGTTTCTATCTAAAATATCTTACAACAGACTGAAAACAAATTTTAAAAAATATTTTTTTTTAAATATATATAAAGTAATCCACAATTTTTTTATTTATATAATAAATTACAATATTCATACATCATAATATAGAGGCACTGTTGAAATATTTACATCCCCCAGGGAATTTTTTTTTTTTTAAAAAAAAAAACAAGGTATGATAGGAAGTTACAAAAGTTATTAATAGTTTCCTAAATTCTCACTTGAGGTCACCCCAAGTCAGGCTGCGGTAATTTTTTTTTATACAATCAAATAAACAACAATCTACAAATTCACAATTAAAATCCTTATATATTTTTGTTCGTATTGTAGGCCTACTATTGGAAAAATATGGCTTTGTATGTTGAATTTATATCAGTTTATGTTACAAGAGGTTTTAGTAAGACAATGAAAAAAAAAAAAGAAATGCATAAAGTTTTTTAGGTAAAGACAATTCCCAAAGATGGACATTCAGTTGAATTTTTATACAAACTAAAACAATAATAATAATCTTTATGAGTATCAATTTGAACAGAATTTAAAATAAAAATTGTGCATACAAAAATTTTAAAACTTTGAACATTTTTCTCAATAAGTTTTGCAGTTCATATTACTTTTGATTAAAAAAAAATAAAAAAATACCATTATAAAGAAAGGCACCAAATTATAACTAGTCTAAACACCAGATTTCTTCTGCAAATTTTTTTTAAAAAAAAAAATTTAAAAGCCAACACCAACAACAAAAAAATCAGAAACCAGATGGCAAAATGCACATAATATATCTGAAATTACATTTTTGTTTTAAATTGACTTTAAAACAAAATTGAAGGAATGTTATAAGATAGAAAAGAATCGATGACTTGCTGTATATTATTCAGAATAAATCCAAGGTTTTCTAATTGCGAAATTAATTTCAGCACTTACTATCAAAAATATATTCTATCTGTTATTCATTGTAAACAATAGCTTAAAAAATATTTTTGGCAGAAAATATTAAGGGAGAATTTCCCTGAGGATGGATGGGAAGGGGGGGGGTTGTTTACTTTTAGAGAGACAGAGAGTAAAATCTATTACACTTAATACAGAGATATATTTGTCAGAGATCATATACAATTTTTTTTTTATTTGTGAGAATAACCCCTCATTATTTTGTATAACTAATAATATTGCTCCATTTAATATTAATGATTGAAAAATATATATATATATACTGTATATTTTAATTTGATCCCAAGTAATTAAGACAATATAGAATATATAAAATATGTAAAATCTGAAATTAACAGCTACTTAACTATCATAATATTGATAAGTTAATATTATGCTTCCTATCTCCAATTTAGGGTTTATTGCAACTTAACTATATTATAAAGCAAGTACATATAAGAATGCCACATATTCTAAATTGTAACATGTACTGAGGAAATGTACATATTAGACTGTCATTTGTCTTGGAACATGGGCTCTGGGATAAACAAATATTGAATTATGTGAGAAGAAAGAAAAGGCCGACTTATTCTTAAAGTTAATGTGTCTCCCATCTGAAATTATTTGGATCTAGACGAGAAAAGAGCTACTGGGGTGATTTTTCAAGACATCGTAAAAATACAAACTTTTAATATTTCTAAATTTATAATTCAGTGCATTACTATGGCCTATGCTGTGTTTCTAAACCAAGAAACGTGTTTCATATACAATAAAAGTCCCAAAATCCGGGCTGCTTGGGGTGTCTGGATTTTTGATTATCCGGATTATGAGGTGATATTTTTAAAATTCAAATTTAAGGAATAAAGAAGAGATGAACTGGTTGAATTTTAGTGAAAAATAAAAATATAACAATTGAAAACGAAAGTTATTTCATACAAAATAAATATTTCATTTTTTTTTATTTATAAATTACAGTATACTGTATAATAAAAGGAAACAGTACGACACAAAATTATCTAACTATTTGCAATATTTGTTTGATGAATCTTTTCAAAATGGCCACCACTATCGAGTCCGGATTCTCAGGCAATTGAGAATGCTGTCATCCGGATTTTGGGACTTTTACTGCAAAATGACAAACATTTTAAACTATAATACAAAAGAAAAATTATTTTCAAAATTTTTACTGTATATCGTACATTCAGTATATCGTAAATTTAGAAAGAGGAAAATTAAATATTGTAAAAATTTCATCCGATTTTTTTTTTTAATTTTTAAATATTCCAAGAACAATCACAAAATAGCTTAAAACCGGTACAAAATTTTATCATAAATTTATTAGGGCAATTGAAAATAGGATGGACAGAAACAGTGATTAACTTCTCATGTAGCAGTTTCCTTTTCAATGACTACATTTTTATTTCTTTAACTAATTTCACTGTTTTAAAAAAATATATTATGGGAAAAAATCAAAATCTGTGTTCTACTTAAGATAGTAGGAGAGAGAGGAATTCACTGAAGTAAATGTGCCTTGAGAATATAATGATCCATGTTTCAAATCACCCATCTCTAAAAATTAAAGGGCTTAGAATTTATGACAAGATGTTAAACACTGACTAGCTATTTACAGTATTTAAATCCAATAAATATAGGTTTAGTGATCTATTTAGAATTAGGCCTTTTTAATGCCATCTGGTGACTTTGAAGTAAAATAGTAGTTATTGCTGAAATACAGTTAAATGATTATCTTAAATAATACAAGTTTGTATTTAAACTGTATGATTTATGACGTCACTCAACAATCTTTTGCAGAAGTAAACTGAGGTTTTTACTACATCAACTTTAATCGAACATGGTTTAAAATGTCTATAGATGATTAAAAGATGAAATGTCATAAATTACAAAATATTTATTTTTTGGTGTATGTATATAAGAAATAATTTTAGTAATCCATTATCTATTTATTTTATAGAATTTATATCGCTTGAGCAGGCAAAAGAATAAATTTTGAAAATGCATCATAATTTCTCAAACTGCAAATCCAAATTCTGTGTTACAGTGTTAGTAACGCTTAATTTCTAACTGCTGTATAACCACCAGTAAAACTTACGTCTTTGTTATTGTGTAACTGCCAATAAAGCTTATCTCCAACTGCTGTAATAATCACCAGTAAACATTTCTTCTAGTTAGTCTTTAAGCACCGGTTAAGCTTATTTCTAACTATAATGTAACTACTGTAATGCTAACTGTTATATACAGGATAGGGGTAGGATTTAGCAAATTGCTTACGAAAAGAAATTTGTTTTCAAGCTTAATGTAAATGCCACTATGGTAGAAGTGATATTAGTATATTATACACTAACATTTCTGAAATAATCATTAAACACACAGCAAATAAAATATATACAAAATTCAGCCACTAAATGAAGAAAAATAAATTAGAATGGTACCTGTACGTTACTGGTAGCCTACATACAAATACAAAAATTTGTATTTACTATTCATTACTGGTAAATGTTTGGCAGGGTTTGCACAAGATAAATGTGATTGCTTATATAAATTAAATTGTAGACAACTGTGATATTATTGCGATAAGTATATACTGTATATAAAAGGGTGGTCAAAAAGTTTCTACACGCATTTTATTAAATCAAAAATGAATACAATTATATTATTTTACAACAGAATAATGTTTTTTAGCAATTGGCTTAGCTATTTTTAACTGATAATTTAAGACAGTGGAGAAAGCTCATTGTTATAGGGACTGCGGAGGATTGAATGAAACACAAATTTTGATGCAAAATGATGAATATAGCTACTGTATATTCATCATATATGTTTTGTTATATTAAAGATTGGCTGAAAGCATTCAGCTTCCTTTACATACTGTGTTATACACATAAAAATGTAATATACTAAAAATGGAGTTAGAATGTATACTGAAGCTTATATTTTTTAATGGATATAAGTAGAAAGCCTATGTTCTTTTAAATTAAAACAATTTTTTTTGTGTGTGTATTTTTATATCAAATGACATAATTGTAATTATTAAAAAAATAAATAAGACATTTTAAACCATATTTAACTTAAAAGATGAAATCACACAAATTTCTGCATAATTAATTAAAAAAAATACATTAAAAAAAAAAGCTGTGAATTTTTTTTTCATATTTGCACAGGTCCCAAAATTGTAGAAATTTAAATTACCTGTAGTATAATACAAATAAAATTGCCCATTTAAAACTGCGATTTAGGTAGCCATCACCCAATTTTAAATCTGCAGTTATATTTGATTGTACTAGTTTGTTTATTTATTTTACATTATGGAAGGAAAAAAATAATAATGCCAATAAGTAGTTTTGTTATTTCACCAGACTATTTTCTTTTTTACAAAACAATTTTAAGAATAATAAATGTTCATTATAAGGTAACAGTGTACCAACTTTTTATTTTTTTTTTATTTTTTTGTTTTCATTTTTTTAATAAAAAGTACAAGAATTTGAGTTAAAACACATCGACAGAAAAACATGAATTGTGTAATTAACATTTGGCTTTATATCGTCTTTTTTTTTTTTTTTTTTTTTTTTTTTTTTTTTTTTTTTTAGAAAACATGATTAGGTTATTACAGTATATCACAAAAAAAAAAATTAGAATATATATACTGTATAATGCACATTACGATTGATTGCTTTACAGAAGAAATTCTTCAAACATAGAATAAATTCTTAGTTTAAAAAAAATGGAAATTTCTTTCATAAATGTCATAATGTTTACACAATTTTTTTTTTTTTTTGGTTGTTTTGAATTTTTTTATATAGTTTTTTTCATTAAAAAAATGGAATTTAGGGATGTTGACGTGGTTAGCTAAAACTAAATTTAGATAAAATAAATTGAAACAAGGCAGATATTCGGGGGGAAAAAAATATTGTAGCACCAATAAGGAAAATAAACTCGGCCAAGAAATTTACAAGCAAAAAAAAAAATAAATAAAATACTCTAAGAACCACTGACAAAATTAAAACCCTTTACGAGCCATAGAACTGGCTTGATACAATAAACCACCTATGGGTGTATCTTATTAAGTTATCAACTATTCTCTTTGAGGCAGACTAGGTTTCAAATGATCTAAAGAGCACCTTATTGTTGGCAACAGGAAAGTGGAAAAACTTTTATGTTAAAAGATGAATGAATATTGATTCTGCGAAGGACTAATGGAACAGAATCCAAAGTTAGAATGGCAGTTAACTCTAAAATTATTTACCATTAATTTTTCTTTCTTTTAACATTGAGATACAGAGCACGTTACATGTACGATATATAAATAGGGAGAGTATGCAAGCCCTCCGAAATAAAAGAGTAGTGGCCCAGATATGCAACTTTCATATTACTGCATATTGGCTTCCGATTTGATATTTGTGACAGAATAGGATCATTATTTTTAAATTTGCAATATCCTATCTATCATATTACATATAAGTTATATGATTGTGACTGTGTATTATTTTTATTCCAATTACTGTAAATATTGTGGCTACAAGGAATATCGCATTAATTAATAATGCTCGGACATGCAAGCCATCCGATGGATGGATTCTTTTAAAAGTTCCTTTTGTTTTAAAAAATCGCTTTCTGACCAATTGTTTTTTTTTCAGAAGACATTAGTAAAAAAAAAAGATCTAAGATTGGAAGGCTGACTGAAACAGAAATACGGTTACATTATTTACATCTTATATAATCGATCAATGTTGAATTGATTAATTCCAAACGTCTTAAAACAAACATGGTAGATTAAATCATATGTATATTTGTCAATGGTCATCGCCAACAAAATATAAGTATTGATAAAAGATATTAAAGACTCTTATATTTCCTTATCTTGTATCACTATATAATTTATATATTTATTAATACCAATTAAACACACACGTATGATTTTACGATAAGGATAAAGCCACGTTTAGTCAATTAAAACAATCGGTTATTACTGGAATGGTAATTGTCAAGATGTACTATTTTTTTCCTTAAATGGTTATTATTAACAAATATGTAAATACACTATAAATTAAACACTTTATTAGTTCTTTAAGTTCCAAAATTGTATTAGTTATACTATTGAATTAATATGGATATTTTAAAACCGCAAGATCAATTAGCTAGGTTTATTAATAATATCCAAGAATACGAAATAAATTGAAAAAAAAAAGAAAAGTTTGAATAGAATGGGGATAAAACAAAAAATTTCATCAGTGATTTTATTTTAATAAATCAATGAGTCGAAAAATAAAGTCCTCCGAAGAATCTGTATATACAGTAGTTTAAGTGACAAATAAATGTTATAAGAACAAGAGACTTATAGTGTTCAATTAAAAAAAAATAAAACTTTGAGTAAACACAAATTTAAATTTTAAAATCAGGAACTACAAAGACTAACCTGCCAATGAAAAGCAAATATAACTTTAAAATGAACTATCCAGCAATGATGGATTAATGTCTTCACTGTACACTAGAGGTCTCAGTGCCTTTACAACATATTTTATTGTAACTCGGGTGTCTTTTAACATAAAAATAGTTTCATTACTTATCATTTTGTATTTCCTATACTGCCTCTTAAGAATTCAAATATTGGAATAAGATTTTACAATTTTCATTTATAGATAAATTTGGTTTGTATATACTGTATATATTTTTTTTTAATGGCTACTATGGCTATTACTGCCATCTAGTGACAAAAAAACTTATTGTAAGTTGCTTTTGGAACCAATTTAATAAATATG
>PXIH01S0001050.1:4277-14568 GCA_003024985.2 Euperipatoides rowelli
GGGGGGGTGGCTTGCGCCCCCAAAATGCGTGCGCCCCCCATGGTGCGGGGGTCGCGGGGCCACTATTTACGCCCCTGTTTAGGAACTAATTTTAATAATAAAAGCTACCATATAAAGCAGGGGTGTCCAATCTTTTGGCTTCCCTGGGCCATATTGGAAGAAGAAGAATTGTATTGGGCCACACTTAAAATACACTAACAATAGCTGATGAACAAAAAAAAAAAAGGTCCGTGTATAATTTTCTGATATCTGCCACCACAGATAAGCAAAAAAGGTCCTTTTATAATCTAATTATGCGGCACCCCATTCGGAGGGTCTTTATAGTCCAGTCACAGATATAGAAAATGTACATATAGGCTATAAGTAATAAAACTTTTTTAATTTGTTTTTAGTATTGTTATTATAAAAGTGAAAATCAATCAAATTTCATGTCTTCTAAATAACAATAAACGCCTATCGTTTACAAAATGTAGGCTGAAATATCGATAATCGCAGCATTTTACTCGACTGTTTGCACTTGGAAGATAACACACTGAAGCCACACACCCCAGTAAAACTGAAGCCATGCAAGCATACAAATAGCGAGGGCGTATGATGTGCGGTGGCACAATGCCTAGCAAAAAATACATACTTGAATTCTTTTTCACAATTTTACGTGACATTGCAACATAGTCCTCTTGTTTTTTATTTATTAATTAATTTTATCAGTTTTTCGTTTCTTCTGGCTGAACTGTTTGCAATTATAATCACACAAAAATCTCGAATGTTTTAAGTAATTTTACGATTTTGTTTTGAGCCGCATCCATAGCCGTTCTGGGCCAGATGTGTCCAATGGGTCGCAGGTTGGACACACCTGATATAAAGGCTAATTAAGACTGCTAGTACATTATATTTTCAAGGTTGTGAGGCTATTTAATTTATTTATTGTATATCATTTAACAAATCAATGCTTATTTTAATTAAAATGAACTATCCAAAGTGCTAAAATTTGAACTACTGGTTCTCAAATTATTTCAATGGTTAATAAATAAAACAGCTTTTTACCACAAAACAATAACAATGGCAGTAAACAAAAACATATTTTAAAAAAAAATCACTCGCATTTATTTTGCTTTATAATAAAATTCCATTTCACAAAAACATGCATCCATTGTTAGAGCCATGATTTAAAAATTTATTTCCAATGTAAATTTTCAGCACATTTTTAAAAATGTTTGCTAGTACAGTAGCCAATCGTATTTTTTCAATAAATTATTTTACATGTTCTGGTTCTTACAGTTGAAATATTTTCATTACAATTGACTTGTTGAATATTCGGTTTGCAACATTTGGAAAGTATTAATATTTACAAAACTTGACTAAAAATTGTACCTAAAGTTATGGGCACTAAAGCACAGAATGAGTTTGAAACCCGACAGCTCTTCATTTAAGATAATTAATATTAGAAATTAATAAAATTATTCCAATTTGTGACGGCTTTTAATCTAATTATAATTATTAATATTTTGACCTAAATAAAACTAGTAGGCTACTATGCTAGTAACGGCAATAAATATGTAGGAAAATTAATAGCTTCTGATGATAGCTGTTGTTAGCTAAAAATGTTATTTAATCATTAATAAATGCATGTTTTAAATTGCCGGTAAATTAACGTTTTCTTAGGATGAAATTGAAAAACGAAATATCATTAACTTTTTGAGCCATCTAGTGGGAGAATTTAAATATTTAAATGGCTATTTTAAATACTGGTTTGGTTGAATTAGTGCAAACTTAGGTACCAGTTTGCCCAACGGTGCAACCCATTCCGATATATATCTGGTTTATATTGGGGGGAAATCTATTTAAACAACTTTTAAATAAATCAAAATGGAATTTAATATTTATAGTGGTTTACTTAACGTACCAAGGTACCAGCACTGCAAATATTTTTTTTTCAATGTTAAAAAACCCCTTCCCCCTCCCCCCCCCCCCCCCCCCTTTTTTTTTTTCTTTCTCTAGAGATAAGATACCATCTATTTCATTCATTTCGAGAAATACATGTAGCAAAATTCAGGGATTTAGTCCTAAATAAAAGTAAAAAAAATCTAACCTAGCCTATGCTACGGTACAGATAAATGCAGAAAAATAGTTTGCTACAAGAAAAATTGCAGTTACTGATTGCAGTTAGGCTACTTATAAAAAAATATAGCTAGTTACTTGAGTTAATTTGAAAAGTAACTAAATTATTTTCAAAATAAATTAGCATTTTTGTTTTCTAGACAGAATGTAGAAAAAAAATTCGGCCAGGGAATTTGGGTATGGTTCTGACCCAGGAGTAATGTATAGGTAGGAAGTTAGCTTACCCCAGCCCTAAAACAAAAATGTGGATTTAATCAACTAACGATGAAAATGTCAGTTATTCATATTGTTTATTTGATTTAGCCTAATGCAATGCGAATTAAGATGCTTACAAAGTGAAAAAAGCATAAATATTTTCAGTTTTTTAAAAAAAAATTCAATCAAATTTGGAAATTTACTGATTATAAGATTTTTTTAAATTAAGAATAAATATTTAAAAAAAATATCTAGGCTAGGCCTACCATGTTCTGAAATTTAAGAAACTAAAAAATAATTTGGCAAATTTTAAAACGGAAATAATGAAAGATTAGCCACATCACACATTAAAGAAGCTGACTGAAAATTTGTTGTTTTTTTGTTTCTGATGAAAGCTGTAAAATAAAAATAACAGTGTTTTCTATAAGCGATCCTGCGATCCGGTCGCAGCCTTCTGTGATTGAATCCTCTGTGTAGACAACCTCATTGAGACAAGGTATTGAATTTTAGGCGATCCAATCACAACAATTTGATTGTGCAATCCAATCAAGTGTAGAGTTGGCCTATAAGTAACATCTAAGTTAGGGTTCATATACGTCCCATTAACTTCCTTTAATTGACGCTTCCGTCTTGGGGTCCCAATAAGGCCTATTGGGACACTTTAATGACATAATTTGACCCATATATTACTATTTTTTTAAAATATTAATGAAACTATGAATGAATTTCAGTGACTTAATCTGAATATAATGAATCCGCATTTTAGGTTTCTAATATTTATAGCCTAAGATGTTTTTTTTCAGTGATTAAAATTCAAATATAAGCAAGTCATTAAGAGCGTATGAATATGATAGGCTACTTTCTGACTCATGTGATTTATATCTTTTGTTTAATTCTCACGCCTAAAGTGCTATATTTATAATGTTGTTGTCAGCTAGCAGCCTATAGACTATTTAATTTTATAGTGATCAAAATTGCTTACCTGCTGCCTAAAAATGTCAAAACATATACATTTACAGATGCTTTGGGGGAAGAATTTTCCATGGTTATTAAATGTACAAAGCCGGGTCTGAGCGAGAGAGTGGAATGCTTAATTTGTGATTATGATGCGGTGTTTAGAGTAGAACTCGGAGGCAGATCTTATGTGCAGGACCCCCACAAAGGGGGATGGGTTGGTTGGGGCGGTTGTCCCAGAGACAGGGAAGCCCCCCTGTGTATGAACAAAGTCCATAAGAAACTACATAGTTATGACTAGGGGGTGATAAGAGAGGGGGCCCTGTAAACCTGAGTAAGGGGTTGTAAACTCAATAAAGAAAGATCAACAAAACAACCATACAACCAAAAAAAAAAGCTTATCAAATTTTCACACAAGAGGCCACTACAGCATGTTCAAGGTGCCCCATAGGTCCATCAAAGGTAAACAAAACGGTCATACAACCAAAAATAAACAAAAAAGGCTATCAAATCTTCACAAACAGGAACCCTATAAAAAAAAAAAGCTTGTCAAAAATATGAAATGTAGGGGCCCTGCTTATCATGTGACACAGCATTTGAAGTTTCAAAATTATAAATTTACTGAAGGTTCCAAGAATGTGATCTTTTTATATCTCATTGAAAGTTCCTCCAGAAGAAAAAAAACTTGCTGCCGAAGAGGGTACTTTTTGCTTACCACGCTTGCTTACATAATCACAGTTTTACCGCAATGGACTGTACTAAGCAAAATAATAGCCTTTATGGAAAACGAATTCATGTGGTCAGAAGAAAACCAAGTCTAGTATTGTGAATGTTTTGCACCTTATGCTGAAAAGTTATTAAAAGAAGTTAATTTGAAATTGATTATTTTGCAATGATTTATTAAAAAATGAATTTTAAATTATCAATTTCAAATTGGTAAATTTTTATGGTTTTTAAAAATAGGCTTATTTTATTAAATACTTGCTATGTGGGTGGGAGTTATTTTTTTTAAGTTCCATTTCAGTTATTTTTTTTTTTTTTAAGTATTAAATAGTTATACTGTATACAACTTCCAGTAATTCTAACTGAATGAAAAGAATAAAGGCAGCCAATAATAATATTCAATGTTTAAATAAATAAATACTGTAAATGTAGAAAGCAAATTCCTGCTAAGCTATTAAAAATGAGTTTGTTGATTCAATGCAATTGAAGCAAGACGGGTTGAATCAAACTCTATAGATACAGTATACTACAGTCTGCAGTATAGATTACAGATGCACGTTCTTTAATACTGGTGTAATTCAACATTTTTATTAATTTCACAGATTCAATAATATTGCTGGGTGCTTTGATTTAAAGAATTTATTCATGAATGTTTCTATTGAATAATCAATTAACAAGCTTGTCGACAAACATGATTTTTTTCTTTGCAAAGTGAGAAAAGCTGATTTGTATGCTATGTATATTTATTTCCAGTATTATTGTGTTTTTTTATACAATAGTTGTGTTTTTTTAAACTATTTTTTTGAATATTGGATACATTATAGGCTTATTAATATGCAAAAGTTGTAAAACTATTGTTTTGAAGTAAATAAATTTCTAATTGATTTTAATCATTTAGTTTTTTTTTTAAAAAAAAAAGGTATAATGCCAATACATGATGCCAAAAATAAAGGCATGGCGGGGGAACATGGCGTACCGCATGCTATAAAGCTATGCAGGAACTGCTAGTTAATGACAATAATATTAGAAATAACATATTAGAATTAGATAATATTGGATGAAAGATAGATTTTTTTTTTGATCATTAAACAAAATATATTTTTATAGAATTTTAACTAAATGGGGGATCGCACTTGCGTTTGAGATTTTCTCGTCTCATAATTGGGACGTTCCAAACTTGTTATATAGTTGGGTTCACACTTGCTTTTGAAATGGAACATTTTCAGGATCAGATACTGGCTACCCCGACACAATTCATATTGGCTAACAAATATACAGTAAATGGGTTCACCCATTCAATACATGGTCATAAACGTACAGCAATAAATTATATACGGTACACAATATTCCAAGTGGTAAGAATTTTATTGGAGGCTATGTCGAATGCAATTTCATTTTACTGATAGACATAGCCTAATTAAATCTTCTACAAAGTACAAATTTAATAAATAAAAAAAACTACTGTTGAAATGTCAAAAGATATCTCCATGCTGAATGAAAATGGCACATTCTTTCTAGATTGCATATTCAGCTATTAGCCAATCGTAAGCGAACTTAATAATGAAATTATAAAATTGATTTCTGAAACAAGCAATTAATTGTTCGTAGTTTTATTTAAAAAAATAATTTTTTTTTTGAAAAGCCTAGGCAAGGCAGACCTTCACATTAAGGTGTTCTTCCAGATCCTTTGTCAGATAGAAAGAAATATCCATGTTCATAGCAAGATTTAATTATAGTACCTCCACCCATAATTTTATTGAAGATCGGTACAAATCTAAAGAATGGATCAGACATCCCAGCATATAAGCTTGAAAAATTAGTTAGGTATCTCGAATCCTAATTAAGAAAAAGTTAAAAAAAAAAAATATAATTCCTCATCTATAGTTATCTATCACTAGAGAACTAATTATGTAATTTAACTGGAGAAATGCTCAATTAACTTTAACACTTTTAAGTTGTGTAAATAATTCCTCGTCTATAGTTATCTATCACTAGAGAACTATCTCTGTTATTTAACAGGAGAAATGCTCAATTAACTTTAACACTCTTTTAAGTTGTGTAAACTACAAAACAAAACAGTTTTTGACCAAAACTCTCTTTTGTAAACAATTTATAGATTTATTAAGTTTGAAATATTAAATTTTAATAGCATTCTTGTAATTCAGTATCTTAGACTCATATTTATTTATTATAAATTAAATCCGAAACATATTTAGATTGTAAAAACATTAAAGATACTCCCAATAAGATAGGTAGGTCTAAAAATGAATTGTTTGGTCGAAAGACATTCCAGCAATTATTGAACATGCTGTTTGCTATTACGGTAATCTGATTACATATGAAAAAATATTGTGTAAAAAAAAATAATCAATAAATCTAACATTTTTAAAGGTTAGAAAAATTATATAAACATTAAATAATCGTCAAAAAACATACTATCACCTAGATAAGTTAAAAAAAAAGTGACATGGGAAATTGTGACCTTTATACAACATTCTAAAAAGCATTTTTTTTAGGGGGCGGTTTATAAAACGATCTATTTTCTTGATAAAACACCTATCTTTGGCATATTACATGTCATATGATATAGTAAATTGTCCACTAATGATCGTTTTAACATCTGAATCTCAGAAAACAAACAATTTGCACATGATTTAATGTAAAACTTGTCCTAAGGAAATGCATCCACTTAGTTGAAATTGGGTTTAGGCATTCTTTTGTTATTACAAAAAGGCAAATGTTTGGACTGAGATTGTAAGACTCTCAGACCACCTAGACTCCTAGAGGGATAATTTTAATTGGAAACAAATCATATGACCTTTATCTACATAAAAAATAAGTTTATAAAAAAATATAAAGAGAAAATTTTAAAACTTGGACATTCTTAAAGCTACTGCAAAGTTTTCGTTGTGGCTCTACCTAGGTATCAATTTTCCCATGTTTAATTTGCATAGATGTATGTGGATTTTAGAAATTTGATATTTTCTTAATTTCAAACGAAGTTTTAAAGCAAAATAAAAAAGACATTTAATTAAAGTAGACTACAATGATTAAACTATATAAAAACAAAAAATCAGATTTTTATTCAAGTTATTTTTAGAGATCCTATGATAATGAGAATTCTCCATTACTGTATAGTGTTTCCTGTAAAGCTTTATTGCAGGGGGGTGGGAGGGAAAGGGGGTCCCATGCCCTTTATTTTTTATTTACTTCAAAATAATAGTTTTAAAAGTTTTAAACTTAGTTTAATATATCCTATATTTTAAAAATTAATACCAGTAGTTTGAGAAAATTTTTTTATAAAGTTATTTCTATTTAAAATATGTAGCCTATGTACGAGTTAACTGCTATGCTGGTTGAACTTTTTATCACTTAGTATCCATTTACGTGTATTAAGTCACTTAAATGAAAATAATTTTAAAAAAGTAAAACAAAAATATTTTTTCTCTAGGACTAATCTGGCTTCACCAAAGGAAAGTGTAAGACCCATAAATTCTGAATAATTCTAATTCAATTAAGCAATTTGAATATTGGAGCGCTTTTTGGAGAAAATTTGAGATAGCGTGCTTTTAAAATTCTTTTGCTTCACTTGCATCTAATGTTTTAATTAACAGTACCGTATACAGTCTATACTGTATAACTAATTTATAATAGCTTAGCCCAAAGACGACGGAAGTAGCCCTCCATCTTTCATTGCTGGAGCATTGAGAAAATAGTTAAAAAGTTGAACGTCGCCATTTGTAAGATAGAAATATTAGCAATATAGGCCTATGTATAATTGTATATATACTGTATATCATCTATATATTAGCGCTTTTGAATATTTTAATAGTTAAGCTACGTAAATATTTAAAAGTTTCTAAGGTTTTTTTTTTTAATAGCAAAATAAATTTAATATTTAAATTGCCACAAATGATCCGTTAATAATAATACGGTAATAATAAAAATATTTGTTCTATATCACGATTATAAATAGAAAAGGGGAAAAAAAACCTTAGTAGTAAATCTGTAGTATAGGCGTTTATTTTCTCTATAATGGCCGAATCATTTTGCAATCATTTTAGAGCCTGTGTAGTGGGTCTAATATAGGCTCTATACAATACAGGGCTTGCGAAATTCACCAGCTTGCTCAATGCAAAATACCTTGAGGTAAGCCATTTTTTCACAGCAATTTTTAATGCTCAAGGCAAAAAAAGAAAAAGAAAACACAATAGCAGCAATATGCATCAAAATAAAATGCATTAATATTTAAGAATCATATTTCTTAGAATTTAGGCATCAACATTTTGAATATTAACAATTCCTAAAAAGTGTGTAGGCTACATAGTTGTTTTCTTTTGTACTACAGTAAATAACTTTTATAAATCACTTCACTTTCAACAGTTTGCTTATCAGTACTTCCATATAAGGCATCAAACTAGGTTTTTTTAGTGGGTTTTCAAACATTGCATTATTTATATTATATATACAGCAAATTTTTTGCATTTCTTACCATAAAATTCACTCAATAAAACATATTTTTTTTCAATGGGAAAATTGTTAAGCAAATAATGTGAAAGTTAACTCATTCTTGAAATTACCATAACCTGCCTCTGTATTAAGATATTAATAAATAAAAACTAATATTTCTCAAAATCAAAAACTAGATATAAAATAAACATTTAAGTTGATTTGGAGAACAAAATAATGAATTTAATGAAGAAAATTAATTTTTCAAGCCCATTTTTCTTGTATGGGTCATGGCAATTATTGCTGTGAGTGTTAACAAAACCTGGCAGCATTTTTTCATTTCCTTACAGCAATGCTGTGGGTGCCTTGAGATTTGGCAAGGCTTGCAATATATACTTCCAACGTCTTTGGCTTAGCCAGACTGCCTTTATTTTTTATCATTGTTAGATGCAAGTTTTATATATTTAGTGTTTTTTTTTTTAAAAAAAATTACTAAAATTAAGCAGCCTATATTAAAATGCAATTTACTTCGAATAATTATTGAGAGACATTTTAGCAGCAGCAGTCTCATTTAAAATCCTTTGATGTTTATCTCTTTAACCTAAGAGCGGTCTCGCTGTCCTAATGACAAATTCAATTTTTTATAAAATGTGTCTGTGTGTATGGACTTGTAGGTTTATCTCTGCCTTCTATTCCTAAAACTAACACCCAACTACAATATTGGTAGGTTTTTACCATGCACATAGCCGATTTTATAGTTATTTTTTAGAATTATATGTAAAAAGACGCCCAGACATAAATTTTACGACACGCGACCGCTGATGTAATAATATTGACTTTCAGGTAGAGTATAAAACATTTAGGAATAAACTTATATATTTTTAAAATCGAAATTTAATGCAGATTTCAAAAATTAAAACCAAAAAATTCTATCTCTAACGACAGAGAAGCAGTAATGAAAAATGTATGATAAACTGGCTTTTTTTTTTTATAGCTGACAATTGGAAACAAATTGGCGTAACATATAAAAAATGTGTTTGTCAGAATTTTTTTACTTTATATGATCAAATTCTTGACAATAAATAGAATAAAAAATATTATATAAGTTTTTTTCTGTTATAAATTTTGCAATATATAACAATGTATTATCTGGACATACTGGAAATACAAGCGAAATTAATGCCTGACTTTTATAAATATCACAAAAGAATAAAATCTGTTTGTTAGAATTTTTTTTTCTATATATAATAAAATTCCTGATAATAAATAGAACAAAAATATGTGTAATCATTTCATTATTACACATAATTGGAAACTTTTATACAGAGGATTCTATGAGTTGTAAAAATTACGACACACGACCGCTCATGTTAAAATTTTGAGCGCGGTCGCTCGAAGGTTAATACATATGCACAGTGTATACTACTAATTATTTAACGAGACGTTAAAAATTGAAACGCATATCTCCTCTTTAGTCACTTGATCTAGATGGATAGCAGCCTTACCCTAACTCCAACTACATATTAAACCCACTTTTCCCCAACCCTATGATAATCTAGAGGTGAAATAATACTTTATTGGTCGATTTTGAGAATTTTGATCCAATTTCCGGAAAACTACCCTAATGACAAAAATATATGCGCAGATGTTAAGAACGTGGTAAAATTGTACTTATGCCGATAAGGTTATAACGGCTTCTCTTATTTATATATCGTGAAAGCTTTTAGCAATAAAGTTTATTAGGTTTATGCTATATTTTTTTTTTTTGGGTGGAGGTTGGGGGAGGGTAGAATTATTTTTATGATGGTTGTTAGGTTAGAGCAGTGTTTCTCAACCTGTGGGGCGCGCCCCT